>JASDQU010014390.1:99625-123724 GCA_032191745.1 Picea mariana
AACTATTTAATCGTGTTCCTCAAATTAAAATTTTACACATTATTGACTTATCCTTCTTGGGTTGATTTTTTCTTTTATTGGCTTTTTTTTTTTTCGTTTGTTGTAGTCTAATCTCCATTTTTTGCAACTTAGCCTCCAACCCTAAAATTTTATTGTCTATTTATTTTTTAATCTTGTCTTTAAAGGATATAAACATATTATCAAGTATTACCTCTAACTCTATTTGAAGTTTGAACATAGTTACCAACTTAATCACATAGTTCTAGTTTTTATGGGGGTCACATTTTTTACTACGTTTTTAAAAATTGTGGTACCCGTAGTAACCCCCTTCCTTTTTAGGTGGTTTTTTGATATTTTAATTTTTTTTAATCCATAATGTTTCCACATTATTTTTTTAAATGTTTGTTTTTTTCATCTATTTTCAATTTTTTATGGACACCTAATCAGATTCAGAAGATGCCATGAACATGGACACCTAATCAGAGAATGTCCTCTCAATAAAAAAACAAGAAGAGAAAAACACCAAAATAAAGCAGGATGAGGATGGTTTTATAAAGCCAAACCACAGGAACAGAGAAAACAAGAAACCAAGTAAAGACTCAACATGAAGCAATCCAGAAGCTAGGACTAGAACAGAAGGGTGGGACAAGACCAACAAAGGGGAATAAGGAGGAAAGGAAAAGGAAAAATCTATAGAAGCTAGGGAACAAGCAAAAAATGAGAACACAGATAGTCCAAGCAATAAGATGGAATAGGGGGGTAGCACAACTCCTATGGACAGAGAAACCAGAGATGCAAACACCCCCATGCAAGAGGTAGACAGAGACATGAAAATGACACCAAGTAAGGTAAGTATGGAATATCCTGATCTCAGAGATAAAGTGGAAAGGGAAGGAATAGATCTCTCAAACATATTCGAGCAATGGAAAAGGCAGGGCATAGACAATGTACTAGCAGAGCAACTAGATCGTATCCAATACCTCTTCCTCCTAAGGGAGGAAGAAAAATCCAGAGGGCTCAAGAACACACACGGAGAGATAGGACACCTAGGAATCAAAGCAGGAAAGGGACAACCACATCTTTCACCCAAGCAAATGAGAAGGAAGAAAGGAAAGAAATCAAACAGCGTAGCCCTACATGAACTAGGATCCCTGCTGATAAATTCAAGTAAGATAAAAAATATCTTTCCCAAATCCCCCCCACATATTTAAATGAAGATCATAACATGGAATATTAGAGGCCTAAACAACCCATGAAAGAAAATAATCCTTAAAAACAGACTGAGGAAGGAACAATCAGACCTCTGTTTCATCCAAGAGACAAAATGCACTGTAGACAGAATGGAAATAATCAACAAAAAACAATGGAGCAAGTACCATATGTTGGCTATCGAAGGACAACATATGGCAGGCATTATTCTCACTTTGTGGAACCCACAAGTGCTGAATCTATTAGCATCTGAAGCCACTATACACACACTTTCAGTTAACATGCAAATCATAGGTAACATAGAGGTGATTCTATGCACTAATGTGTATGGAACCCATATGTTGGAGGAAAAGAGAATAATGCTCCTATACCAAGAAAACTTAAAATCTCGCTCCAGCAACCTCCATTGGATCCTATCAAGGGACTTCAACATCATCACGACACTTGCGGAGAAAAAAGGAGGCACCAAGATATTGGATAGAGATGTGCAAGACTTTTCAACTTTCATTGACACAGTGGAGATGGTGGACATGAGAACCAGTAATGACCAGTTCACCTGGAACAACAAACGGATAAATCAACATCAGGTAGTGGCAAGGCTAGACATATTCTTGGTGTTGGAGACCATAACTCTGTAGGGATTAACTTCAAACTGCAACCATCCTTCCCTAGGGGGGATTCTGACCACTGGTCAGTCCAATTGGAAACAAACTTCCAAATCACATCGAAGAATAGACCTTTCAGATTTGAGAAATTTGGGATCGAACATCCCAACTTCAAGGAGAACATCAACCAATAGTGGTAGGAGGAATAGCTGGAGCAAGGGACAAGGATGTTCAAACTATATAAGAAACTAAAGTACATCAAACATAAACTCAAGGAGTGGAGAAAGGAAACTTTGGAAACATAAACCAAGAAAAAAAAATATTGAAGACATAATGAGGAAAATCCAGGAAATATTCATAGACGAGGGCTATACAGAGGATAGGAAAAGGGAAGAGATCCAAATGACCTAGAAATGGGAAGCAAGATGCCAGCAGAAAAAGACTCTATGGCGCCAAAAGTCTAGAATCAGGTGGCTAAAGGAAAGAGAGCAGAATACCAAATTTTTTCATAGAATAACCATTGCTAGAAGAACCCACAACAAAATCCTAAAAATTTGGGATCAGGATGGGATCGAGATAGAATCACATAAGGAGATTTAAAATATATTGGTAAATCACTTCCATGGGATAGCCTAGGAACCCAACCACAACCAAATGAAGGACATATAAAGGATAACTCAGCACATCCCCACGCTAGTTACCGAGGAACAAAATATCAACCAAAACAAACTCGTCACTAAGGAGGAAATTGAGAAAGTGGTCTAGGAGATGCCCAACAGAAAGGCCCCAAGTACAAATGGTTTCACAGTGGAATTCTTCAAAGCCTGTTAGGAAGTGGTTAAACATGATGTTTATCGGGTGGTGGAAGACTCCAGACGTTTGGCCTCCATTTTGAAAGCGCTAAATGACACAATGATTACTCTAATCCCAAAAGAAAATGAAGCAAGGACCCCTGACCTCTACAGACCCATAGAATTATGCAATGTGGTTTGCAAGATAATCTTTAAAGTCATAACCAATATATTGAAACCTATCCTACCCACATTGATTTCATAGGAACAGGCGGTTTCGTAGAAGGGAAAAAAATTTTGGACAACATCATCCATGCCCATGAGTTGATACACAGACTGAAAATCCAGAGGAGAGGGTGGATGATAATCCAACTTGACCTGGCAAAGGATTATGAAAACATTAGCCAAAACTATATGGTCAAGACTCTGGAAGCCTTTGGCTTTGCACAACATTGGATCAAATGGATAGTTAGCCTAGTCTCAATGACAATTTACTCACTCTTAATCAATGGAGCCCCAGCCAAACCCTTCTGGAGTTCAAGAGGAATCATACAAGAAGACCTACTATCACCCTTCCTGTTCATTCTGATGATGGAAGGACTTAGTAGAAGCATAAAAAGCGCAACTGCAGCAGGAGAAATAACAAGCATCAAACCTTTCAAAAACTTCCCTACCTCCACGCACTAACAGTTCATTGATGACACCTTACTCCATGGCACGCCCATGGTCAAGGAAGAAAAATCCTATAAAAAAATCTTAGAAGAGTTTGGGGAAGCCTCATGAGCGGAGATCAATCACTCCAAATCCATGATCTATTTCTTCAATACCAACCCTGCAATTCAAATAAATTTGGCAAACATTTTGGGTTTTGAACGGAAAATGCTCCCAACAAAATACTTCTTAATCCCCCTGACAGACAGAGCATGAAAAATGGAAACATGGGAAGGAGTGATCAAAAAACTACAGGAGAGGGTGAAAAACTGGACTTACAGATCCCTCAACCTAGCGAGGAGACTTATCCTGACCAAAGCAGTTTTGCAAGCAATTCTGACCTATATGATGTCAGTGTTTCCCACTCCCAAAGGAATACTACCAAAAATAAGACCCATGCAAGGGACTTCCTATGGGGAGGAATGGAAAATAAGAAAAAATGGTCCCTGGTGGCCTGGGAGAAGGTTTGCAAACCAAAATTCAAAGGAGGCCTGGCGTTACAAGACCCACAAGTAACCAACGAAGCCTACGGGGTGAAAATCTGGTGGATATGGGTCAAAGAAAAATCATCACCGTGGGCAAACCTCTAGAAGGCTAAGTATTTCTTGGACATCAATGACCAGGATCAAAATCATTTTATGGGCACAAGGGAGGGATCATCCATTTGGAATATATCCTGGTGCAACAAAACCTGGATCTAGAAACACGACTTCTCGGATGTGAGGAATGGTAAAAAAATGAGATTCTGGGAGGACGTGTGGCAACAGGAACCCAAAATGGAAAATCTGGACAGGGAGGAACTCCAACAGGAAATGACCACGCAAGGCAAAACAAAAATCCATCACTACTAGAAACAAGAAAATTATCGCGACAAATGGAGGATTTGGGACAAAATCAACCAACAAAATAGAGATTGGATCGCAACAATAACGAAAGAGGTGGAGGAGGAACTGGGGAAAAGGAAAATTGTAGGCTCGGAAGAAGAGGACCAACTAAGATGGGGCAGGAAAAATGGTGGGAAATTCAACTTAAAAGAAGCTCAGAATTACATTGCAGACCAGGACCAATAAGATCTAGCGCAACAGTGGGGAGAGATTTGGGGCAGCCCCCAGTGGCTAAAAATCAAAATGTTCAAATGTCTAGTACTTCACAATAGAATTCTAGCCTGGGAAAACCTAAGGAAAAGGGGTTTCATAAGCCAATCATGATGCTACCTCTGTCAAGCTAAGGAATACAAAATGAATCACCTCCTCGATGAATGTAATTACACAACAGAGATATGGGATTGGGTGGAAGGCATCTTCTGCCAGTCCAATAGAACCYGAGGTAACATCAGCGCAACCATCAACAACTGGAATGAGAGTTAAAAAGAAAATGAAATGGTGAACCTTTGCTGGAATCTCATGTCGGGCATGATCATATGGGAAATATGGAAAGAAAGGAACCGTCGCATCTTGAGGAATGAAATCCTACCAAAAGGGAATCTCAAGGAAGCAATAATCTCACAAATACGAGAAATAGTACAAAGCTGCAACTACCAGACTAAAAAAGTGCAACTCATGGGAGAGGAATCCCACATCCTGGAAGCTTTTCACCTAAAATATAGGCAAAACAACACATAAGTAGGGCAGCCACCACAACTCCAAATAGGAGAGCGCAACTCAACACCCCCTCCGACAAGGTTCCTCAAGTTGAATTTTGATGCGGTGCCAAAAGGAAACCCAAGAATGACAGGGATGGGAGGGGTGATCAGAAATAGTGGTGGTAACATAATCCAACTGTATGCTGGGAGTATGGGAAACTCAACCAACAATGCAGCGTAATTTGGAGCCCTAGAGCTCGGTCTCCAAATTCTAAGTCACAAAAGGATGAAAAACACTATCATGGAAGGTGACTCCACCTTGGTTATAAAATGGTAAAGAGACTCCAAAATGGCACCAGAGTGGAAAAGGTTCAGAGAAACTGGAACTTGGCACACTCCCTACAAAAAATCGGGGAGCATCTCCAAACGCTGAACACGGTGGAGTTGCATTGGGTACGAAGGTCAACGAATGGCCTGGCAGACAGAATCGCCAACGAGGGGGTTAGCAAGGAAGGACCAGAACTATACACTACCTAGATCAACATCCCGAATGGATAATTCAGAATAGACAGCATCCAACTAGCGACAAAAGATCATGGCAGTATCTTAAGCAAGGAAGGTCACATTGAGGAGGGTAGCAAAAGGCCCAAAGAAAGGAGCCAAGTGGGATATGACTACCCAACACTCGACCACCAATTACAATGAAGGATTAGATTATACAATAGGCGAGGGTATGAAAACAAGGTCATGTAGTAAGAATTGCAGGGAAAGACAGTGGGAAAGTATATACGACAAACAACAGGTAGTGAATGGCATAAGGCAAGAGGGATTGACACAGACTAGTATCGATACACCATGCCAAAGACCAGGTACGGGGAGTATCACAATAGGATATCAAGAGAGTAGGGGAAAGGGCCCATACAAGGATAACGGTTGAGTCATCATGATCCTATGTACTGTGACAAGGAAAAAGGATGGGAAGGTTCACGTCTACGGGCAGACCATGATTGGAAGGACGAGTCCGCATCTAGAATATTTCAATAAGAGAAGAAACAACATAAATAGATGCAAACAGGAAGAGCATAACTGCAGAAAATACCACATATACAAGGGAAGGGAAAGGAAGAACCCCTGTGTAGACATGAATAGGTTGAGAATCCAACAAAGGATCTACCATAGGCCATACGGGATGGTGCAAATGAAGTGAAGGAATAGCAAAAGAAACCCCCTGGGGAAGGAAACTTTGAACAGTCCTCGGAGGGAACCTTTCATACTCTTGTTGTACCGAAAGGAAAGGCAACCATTACCCAGTGAGAAAAGGAAATCAAATAAAAACGCAAGGGAAAATCATGGGATGCTCTGATTCAGGAAGCAGACTGGTAACCCGGGAGCCACGAAGCCTAGGGAAACCCTCTACCAAAAAACCGTGGAGATGGCGTGGGTAACAAAGATGTTGATTGGAAAAGTGATCTCGAAAATGGAAGACCATAGACAAAAGGACAACAAGGAACACAATAAACTGCTGAACGAAATCTACAGTCGCCTCAACAGTCTGGAAACCATTACGAAACTGCTAGCTAAGGTCGAGAAGGACTAGAAATCCAAGATGGAGTGGTTGGCTCCTCAGTTCCACCTCTACCTGTGCTACATCCATCACATGTACATCACGCCAGCCGACAGAAATGGAGTGCCAACACATATTAGAAAGACTCCCACGATCTCCCAGAAGAAGGAGAACAAGAGCCAAACAGATGAAGGAAATAAACACATCAGTCTGGTCAGTCTTCATGTATGTTGTTCTTATCTTTTCAAAAACTGGATATGGTAAGACTGGGCTAGTTTCCCATGATGGAATTCCAGTCACACCCCTCATTTATATCAGAAAACACAACTCCTAAACCTCTGGTCTGGTTTCCTCAAGATGTCAAGAATAGAGACTACTTGAGCAATAAGTCCACTAATGCGAACATGAATGGCTTGAAGAGCCGTCAACAAGTCTCTCTCCTGCAGAGCATTCACATGGCTCGGTGGCTTGAATTTCCCTTCCTTCTTGCTAACCATGATTTCAGAGACAACAGAGAATTCACACCCAAACCAAAATAAAATCAACTCGACAACCACCCAAATACAATGTCCAAGCTGAGAATCGCTATTCTTGCTCCGAACTGGATGACTAATCTTCGACTCCCAAGCAGTCATCCTCTCACTGGTATGCATCCGTAGAACTAATTCAGAAGCGTCTCCAGCAATTCTCATATCACTGACCCATATTAGTGTTTTCTCGGAGAAAAAGGACCTTCCACTAACCTGCTTAATTCGATAAGGTAGAAGACAAGACATAGCCTCTTGTCTTAGGAATCGTAGGAAGTCTCTTGTATTCCCTTTAATTTTTAGATTATAAGTTAAAAATATTT
Organism: Picea mariana; assembly: GCA_032191745.1. Taxonomy (NCBI): domain Eukaryota; kingdom Viridiplantae; phylum Streptophyta; class Pinopsida; order Pinales; family Pinaceae; genus Picea; species Picea mariana. The sequence goes on from JASDQU010014390.1 coordinate 106,938, forward strand.
TTTTATTTTCCCTTATTTCTCCACTATTCTCTAGAGATGCTACAACCCCAAACTGCACAACCATATAAGGTAACAAGAGTGACGGAAGTATCAGAGAGGAGTTTCTCCTTATCCCATAGCCAAAGTTCCACTAATTTACAATTGTCTGCAAGTCCATAATAAGCTTTTGACCCTACATTTATCATTTTCTCAATGTTGTTAGAATGAAGATTTGATGAAAATCAATTCCAATATATTTGTACAGTGTCACTTCCTCCAAGCTATTGTTTCCATACACAAAATTAGTGAAGTGATATTTTTGGATTTAATTATCATAACCTTAACTTTCACAAATTTAACAGTCATATCCACACTAGAACATAAATCCTTGAGAATTTTTAGTTTCTTGTTAAGAGAATAGGGACTCCTCACCATAAGAACAATGTCATTAATCTAAAGAAGAAGGATGATGACGATACCATTTAGAGTCGGGCCGACACAACCTCCTTCTTTCAAACAACCCTCTAAATTGACACTATATATGCCAAAAAGCGTAGGGGAAAGGGATAACATTTATCAAATCCTATATTACAATGAAACTCTTCCAATCAACCCTTATTGTTCCTAAACTTGGAAAAAACATTATGGTACAGCCTTATTGCAACAACTCTCAACTCAAAAAGAAAGTTTAGATCTTCTAATCTATTCCAAAGGTTAGTCATGGGCTCTATGCCAAAAAAAATTACAAAGTCAACGAAACAACACAAGAGTTTGGTTTTATTATTTCAACACTCCATATTGATCCTAAACATAAAAAGGTGATCCATAGTTGAATAATACCTCCTAAATCTAGCTTAGATTTTAGTTATTTTTCTATGGATTACTAACCATACACTAATCTTCTTTTCCAAAATAATTCTATATAGCTCGGATAAAAGGGGGATAATCATAATGTTCTATAATTAGAGGGATTTATTTTAGCCTCACTCTTAAAAATAGGTACAATGAGGCTTTGATTCCAGGGTTTAAATCCCTACTTGACTCCTAAATCAAAGAGCGTGTGGATGTGAGAGATGAGGATAGGCCCTCCAATTCTTAAGATTTATGCTTCCTAGCCTTTGATTTCCTTATATTTTTCTTTTGCGAGTTGCTTAACAAAAACTTTATGTCTTCTATAGAAAAAAATTCTCCATGACAACAAGGAATTCAAAAATATTTTTTAAGGTAGGAATTCTCTCAAGGGAATCATATTATTTTCTTTGGTTTTACGAGTTGGAATGGTTCTCTCGAGATCAAACCTCTCTTTAAGTGATGGATTTTTTCTATAATGAATTTAAATATCTTTCATCAAATGTATGAGAGATGATCAATTTGTAGAGTTTTGATTCATCAACAATGATCTCATTGTTAAAATTTTGAATGATTATGGGGATTGTTCAAACCTATATGTGATGCAATTGTATGGGAATAATGTTTTAATTCAAGACAAGCATATTGTTTTGTTATAATGTTGCTATTAAATCCAATTGGAATGGGTAGGATTGAAAGGAAATGAATTCTAATGAGGTTAATGTTAGCTATGACTCACATTCATGCATGAGTGTGAGCATCACTTAACCAATCCATAATTGATGGGTGATACCCATGGTAGTATTTTCAGGAACCCATTCCCATTGTTCAAGTTCGAATGGATCCTACTGAGAGCGGAAGAATCATCAAGTTGAAACAAAGAATGGTCATTGCTCGGATTTCAGAAGATTCATGCCACAAGTCCAGTGATGAAAGGTGAAACTCGTCACCCTCTTTATTTTTCAAACCTTCCACTAATTCATTTTGAGGTGGCTTGAATTGAACATTAAATTTGTAACAATTTCCAAAATTGTTTTATGAATAAACCATATTTTTAAACATTGAAAACTTTAATTAAGCATGATTTTAACACCTTTTCTAAGGTTTCTATCTTAGATTTTTAGTCTTTACATTTTTCATTCTTTAATTATATTAATACAATGGAAACCATGAATGTTATAAACATTTGATATTTTTATTAGTGCTGGTGCTAAAATTAAAAATGATGTCAAGCTTCCATGTCACGTCACGAGATCCATGATCCTTGACCTTTCGTATACTGGAAACGTTCTGACTCGGTCCTTGAGTTCCATTTGAAGGCTATAAATGGGCCATATGAAAACAGTGGAAGGGGAGATAATTCAACTTTTGAGAGAAACGATGCTCTAGAGAATTTTTCACTTCACATTGAGTTTGCATCCCAAACTCTTCCCTCTTTGATGGGGAACCTCATTTTCTGTCTTATATTAGCTTGATTTTGGTGGAGGATTGAAGTGGCGGAGGCCCAGCTAGAAGGAACTTAGTTTCTCGGTTTCGAGATGTTCCGACATGGAAGTTTATCACTTGTATACTTTTGGTGATCATATTTTAATAGAAATACTCTTTTCTCATCCAATTGATGTCTTGCAAATATTTGAATTATTATTCCATGGGCGTATTTGTTATGAATGTTAATGGAAATTATGATATTCTATGTGCTAACTTTATATATTATCACCATATGTTTGTGTATCTTGGTTATTGAGGACAAGTTCTAGGTATAAAGCTTTGAGTTGCATGCTCAATGGTGGTCTTCTGGACAGGGTAGGATCTTTATCTTTTCTTGTTGGCATTTACATTTATATAGCATACTTGGGATTAGGATTGATTTATGTAGTCATTCCATCTATTGTTGTTTACCCCATTCCATAGAGTGATTTTCCTCATAACATGATTGGTGACCATACTGCTGATTGAATCTTCTATTTTTGTTGTTTGGAGTGGTTTTCTCCTTCGATTGCTCTATGGTAGCCTAAGTTTTCCTGTCGCCTAATTTCTTGATAGCCTTGCTTTACTTTGTATCTGAGTTTTTTGGCCTCATCCTTACTCTGAAAGTGTTTTAATACATATACGCAGGGTTTCCCTTAACAGACGCGTACATATATGAGTTGTCATTCTATAGGGCGCGTACATACACGATTTTTCCTTAAGCAGTTGTGTACATCAACGTTTTTAGCTTACTTGCTGAGTTTGATGCTTGTTGGGTGATTTTTGATGGTTGTTGAGTCTTCTTGGGTCTCTTTCCTAACTTTTGAGTGCTTGAAGAGTGATAGGAAACCTTTTTATGGTTGAATTTTTGGGCAGTTGTTTCTTTCTCGTCATTGTTTTCATTGGTTGTCCTTGAATTTTGGTCTGGGTGATTGCTTCTTGGTATCCTGTTTGGATTTTATATTTTTCTTGTAGTAGGGTTTATATATCAATTTGTTATTCAGTCCTTTCATTTTCATTTATGTATATTGAAAATACAAAAATATACATTTTTCGTTTTGGAATTTGCTCTTTTGGCTTTTTAGTATTGATCTTGATACATGTATGAAACATTTCATTTTATTTGAAATTGCAGAGCTGAATTGAAAGTTGCATTTTGAAAAGCTTATCATTTTTTGAGAATTGAATATTAGGACTTAGCTTTATGTTCATATTCATTTCTTTAATATGCTGAGTCATAACATCATCAGTTTCATGACCACATATTTTGAGTAAACAAGGCCATTAAAAGTTAACACTGATAAATTTAAAATTAATTAGAAACGATTTTACTTTTCAGGGTACACAAACTAGCATAGGAAATAGAGCCTTGGAATAGGATTTTGTGAGTAAAATTCTCCAAGGATATTAAAATCAACATATGTGTCTGACCAGGGAGTGGTGAAATCCATTGTGTAATTAGTGACGTCAGGAGGCTCTACTCACACCAGAGTTAAGCATGATGTCACGTGAAGTTGGTTGAATATATATCCCTCTAATACCTTCTTAGCGTTAGAGATATTTCTGGGGATCTATTCGTATTTGGGGGTCTTTCTAGTACCTTTACCTCCCTAAAAGGTGGTGTTTTAAATATTTCGAGATTTGTTACCCTACCCATACGGTGGACTTGACTTACGACTGTTCCCCTGCTCATTGGTTATATCATGGTGGCTTTAGTTACTTGACATAGGTATCCATATAGGTTACTTGAAGGGGTTATTTTGCAGGTAGCCTGAGTCAAATAAGGGTCTGACAACACATATCCTTTATGGAGGATTACCTCTCCAGGGGGATCTCACCAACTACGTTTTTAAGCCCATGAGGGCCCTTATAACTGATTCTGATACCTATGATGTTTTGAAGGGAGTCTCAGGTGCTTCCTGGGCAAGGCATACCTACTCTAGTGAGGGAGGCCCCTTTTCAGCTACTATATCTTATTTGTGTGCATTTGGCCTTTTTGTTTATTTTGGTGTGCTCTTTGATTGTTAGTTGGACTTAGGATTTGTTTTTATATCTTGATTCTTGAGTCACTGTGGAGCCAAACCAGCTTCCTCGTAGGTCTCGTCATTTTTTAAGGTTACCACCGCATCTTGAGTCTTTTCCTTCTGAAAGGAATAAAGTTATCAAACCTGGTACACACACCTCCACTTACCAGACTTGTGATCATACAAGTATGAGTACTGAGTCGAGTCAGAAAGATACTCAGAGTCATTTGACTCCCATACCTACTATAGTTAATGGAAATCCTTCGACTCCTTCAACCACTATGGTTGTAGTCCCGGAGGTTCCCATAATCACTCTTATACAGCCTGTGGTTGGTACTCCACCCATAGTAATGAACCCTTTTGGGTCTCTTTTTGGTACACCTGGATACAATACTTAGTCCATTCCTTCATTCTTTAACCCTTTATATTTTGGTATGTCGAATATCACATCACAGCTTTCTTCTTCCATTTTAGCGAATAATAGAAATCCTAGTATTGGAATTGGGGGCATGGATCCTTTGCATATTCCACTCTTGTTTGGTGGAGATCATATTCCCCAAATGACTCCTACGGTTGGAAGACAACCTCATTTTCATCCTGGGTCTAATTCTAGTCTTAATGTACCTGGATGGAGTAATCAACCAGGAAAACAAGTTGTTTCCTATGTTCCATCCTTTAGACCTTCCTCCTCCACACCGATTCTGACCAACATGTTTGGCATGGTGAATCCACCTCTATCCTCTCGATTTCCACCCGGGGGAGGTTGATTTCATACTATGGGCACCCCCTAGCCTAGAGACACTCCAACTGGGGGAAATATTTATAACCCTCATTATAACATTCCTATTGGGATGGTTCCCACACAACCTATTATGAATCAATTTGGAGGAGGATATTACCATACCGGATAGGGCCATAGTGCATACTAGAACCCTGGTTGGTGTTGGTTGTGAATCCTGATTATCTTCCTGATCCATAGGTCTCTTTTTTCAATCGTGTTTAAACCCCATGAAGACTTTACACCCCAGAATAATGTACACTCCTCCACGCGGGGGAATGCAGAGGGGGGTTACCCCCTTTGCGGGGTCTTGGGGCAAGCGAGCCCTTGAAGGAAAAATTGTCTTGTAAATGTATATTGTAATTTCATTGTAAATATGGATCGTTCATTATAAGGTCGCAGATATGATAGTAGAAGTTATGTTAGGTTTTTTTCCCCTAGAAGGAAACCCTCTTTTATGAGGGAAATGTATTTCATCTATGTATCATTCCAAATATTGTATTATGAGTGAGGAGACTATGAGATAAAGAAGAGGAAGTTATAGCAGGTGTGTTGTAGGTTGTATCCCTTCATTTGCTAGATAATAATATAGGAAGGACCTGGTAATTTCTCTGGTGGACGTAGCCCACTCTAGGTGAACCATGTATATCTGTGTCTCTATTGTATTATGTATCTTTTGTGTTTTATTTCCGCATTTGTTTTATTTTATTTCTCTGCAATCCTATTTTCCTAACAACTTGTATCAAAGTGAAACGCAACTCACAGCAAAAGAGGGTTCATGGTTTGAGTTGGAGGAATGGCGGAAGATGGAAAGTTTAGGGTCAAGAAATTTAACCGAAAAAACTACCAGTTATGGAAGATGCAGATGGAATATTATTTATATAAGAAGGATGTATTCCTACAATTGGGTGGAAGAGAAAAGAAGTCGACTACCATGAAGGATGAAGAATGGGAGGTTCTTGACAGAAAGGCACTAGGAAAGTTACGGTTGAGCCTGGCAGCATGGGTGGCTTTCAATATTTTGAAAGAAAAGACAACGAAGGTGCTTATTGATACATTGGCTAAACCGTATGAAAAAACCTCGACATCCAATAAGGTATTTCTAATGAAGAGATTATTTAATATGAAGATGTTATAAGGTCAGTTTGTTGCATATCATTTAAATGAGCTTAATACAGTTAATAATCAACTATTTTCTATAAAAGTGGACTTTTATGATGAGTTCACGACTCTTCTAATCTTGTTCTCATTTCCAGAATGAAGGAACAACTTGGTCATGGCTGTAAGTAACTTTATCTCTGGTTCAAACACTTTAAAATTTGATGATGTTGTTGGTATTATCCTTAGCGAGGAAATGTGATGGAAAATCACAGGTGAGACATCAGGTAATATGTTAAACATGGAGAAAAGGGGAAGACAAAAGGATAGAGGAAAGGGCTCAGGGAATCGGGAGAATTCTAGGAAGCGCAGATCCAAATCTAGATTTGGAAAGATAGAGTGATGGAATTGTGGGAAGAAAGGACATTTGAAGAAATATTGCACAGCTCCAAAGAAACAAAGAGATGGAAATCGGGAGAAAAATCAAGAAGCAAATGTAACATGTCAATGTCAAACGTTATATCGGCTGCGTTCCTTTGTCTTCACATTATATTGCCTTGCTTCGTCATGCTTTGATTTTCTATCACTATTTTTCTTTGCACAGTATTAACAACAATATATCCATTCAATTCTTTCATCACAAATTATACAATATGTTGTACCAAACACAAATAATTATAATCTTTGATATCGATCAAGTATAATATACAAGACATGAAATCTTTCACATTCGTTAACGACAAAGTGACAAAGTGAGATCGATCCATATACAAAGTAATGGTAAATTTAGCAGGTTGATGGTAATAATGTATATTGTGAAACTTAATTGAATTGGTCAAGAATTCTTTTAATTATGAATTATGTATTTAAAGGGATCAATCTTTGAAAAGACAAATTTTGAATACAATTTAATTTAAGTGTATTATATGGAATAATGGTAGTTTAAGGGATTTACAAATTGTGAAATTTTGTTATATTAGTTTAGAATTATTTTAATTTTAAATTTATTATATATTTAAAGAGATTAAAATTTTGAGAAAGAAATAGGTGAGTTGTATTATACATTATGTTGATGATTTTTAACTTCTACTCTATCAACTTGAAAAAGTAAGGTAATGAATTATTTAATTTGATTTAAAATTGTATTTTTGTATTTGAAATGTTTTAAGAGAAATGTTCCTGAATCATCATGATTTTGATGTCTTGAAAGGTTAGTAAGGTGACTATTGTAACAAATATTTTAAAATTGTGATTTAATGTTGGTGCACAGAGAGAAAGTGTTCTTCATCTCCAGCGTTCTTAGTATTACAAAGATGACAAGTTCTTCCAATCCACAATATTCTAAAAATTGTCCAACACTCTATTTCACCATGGAGCTTGTGAGAGTTTGTTCTGATTTTAGTAATGTTGATTTTGAAAGTTTGTTCTTATTATATCAATGTTGATATCTTCTTTAAGCTACTCAAAACATAGACATAAGTTTATCATCTTCAAGATTATGATTGATCACCACCTAAAGAATCTCAATTTTATTTTATCCTCTATTTTTTTCCCACCATAATTTATCCTTAGATTTAGATGTAATATCACTTTTAATATTATTATTATTGTAGAGAATGGCATTTTCCTTTATTCCCTAATGATTCATGTTTTAGGAATCATAGGAAGTCTCTTGTATTCCCTTTAATTTTTAGATTATAAGTTAAAAATGTTTTTTATTTTCTCTTATTTCTCCACTATTCTCTAGAGATTCTACAACCCCAAACTACACAACCATATAACATAAAAAGAGTGACAAAAGTATCAGAGAGGAGTTTCTCCTTATCCCATAGCCAAAGTTCCACTAATTTACAATTGTCTGGAAGTCCATAAAAATATTTCGACCCTACATTTATCATTTTCTCAATGTTGTTGTTACAATGAAGCTTTGATGAAAATCAATTCCAATATATTTGTACGGCGTCACTTCCTCCAAGCTATTGTTTCCATACACAAAATTAGTGAAGTGATATTTTTTTATTTAATTATCATAACCTTCACTTTGTCAATGTTAACAGTCGTATCCACACTAGAACATAAATCTTTGAGAATTTTTAGTTTCTTGTTAAGAGAATAAAGACTCCTCACCATAAGAACAATGTCATTAATCTAAAGAAGAAGGATGATGACGATACCTTTTAGAGTCAGGCTGACACAACCTCCTTATTTCAAACAACCCTCTAAATTGACACTATATATGCCAAAAAGGGTAGGGTAAATGGATAACATTTATCAACTCCTACATTACATTGAAATTCTTCCAATAAAGCCTTAGTGTTCCTAAACTTGGAAAAAACATTCTGGTACAACCTTATTGCAACAACTTTGAACTCAAAAAAAAAAATTAGACCTTCTAATCTATTCCAAGGGTTAGTCATGGGCTCTATGCCAAAAAAAATTACAAAGTCAATGAAACAACACAGGAGTTTGGTTTTATTATTGCAACACTCCATAATGATCCTAAACATAACAAGGTGATCCATAGTTGAATAATACCTCCTAAATCCAACTTAGATTTTAGTTATTTTTCCATGGATTACTAGCCATACACTGATCTTATTTTTCAAAATAATTTTATATAGCTTGGATAAAAGGGGGCTAATCATAATGGTCTATAATTAGAGGGATATCTTTTAACCTCACTTTTAAAATAACGTACAATGAGGCTTTGATTTGAGGGTTTACAGAATCCCTACTTGACTCCTAAATCAAAGAGCTTGTGGATGTCAGAGATGAGGATAGGCCCTCCAATTATTAAGATTTATTCTTGCTAGCCTTTGATTTCCTGGTATTTTTCTTTTGTGAGTTGCTTAACAAAAACTTTATGTCTTCTATAGAAAAAACTTCTCCATGACATCAAGGGATTCAAAAATATTTTTTAAGGTAGGAATTCTCTCAAGGGAATCATATTATTTTCTTTGGTTTTATGAGTTGGAATGGTTCTCCCGAGATCAAACCTCTCTTTAAGTGATGGATTTTTGCTATAATGAATTTAAATAACTAGCTTTCATCAAATGTATGAAAGATGACCAGTTTGCAGAGCTTTGATTCCTCAACAACGATCTCATTGTTAAAAATTTGAATGATTATGGGAATTCTTCAAACCTATATGTGATGCAATTGTATGGGAATATTGTTTTAATTCAAGACAAGCATATTTTTCTGTTATAATGTTTCTATTAAATCCAATTGGAATGGGTAGGATTGGAAGGAAATGAATTCTAATGAGGTTAATGTTAGATCTCACTCACAGTCATGCATGAGTGTGAGCATCACTTAACCAATCCATAATTAACGAGTGATACCCATGGTATTATTTTCATGAACCCGTTCCCATTGTTCAAGTTCAAATGGATCCTACTCAGAGGGGAAGAATCATCAAGTTGAAACAAAGAATGGTCATTGCTTGGATTTCAGAAGATTCCTGCCACAAGTCCAGTGACGAAAGGTGCAACTCTCCACCCTTTGTTTTTCAAACCTTCCACTAATTCATTTTTAGGTGGCTTGAATTGAACATTAAATTTATAACAATTTCCAAAATTGTTTTATGAATAACTCAAATTTTTAAACATTGAAAACTTTAAGTAAGCATGATTTTTACACCTTTTCTAAGCTTTATATCTTATATTTTTAGTCTTTGCATTTTTCATTCTTGAATTATATTAATACAATGGAAACCATGAATGTTATAAACATTTGATATTTTCATTAGTGTTGGAAAATACGATACAAGTTATGAAATATTTTCAATATAATACCGATAGGACATTGATTCTTGGCCGATTCACACATATGGATGCTATGATTCTACAAAGAATATTTTCTAAATTTGGTTCTCTCTGTCTTACATTGTGTTTACTCTTTTAGTTATACGATCATAATTAAAAATTATTTTCTCAAAATGTAAAATAAAATTTAAGTCACATTGTGTTTAGGATTTTATTTACTAAATAATAAAACTTTAAAAAAAATTAAACAATTTGATAGTCAAAATTGGTTGAAATAACATAAAATAGTTGGGATAGAAAGATTTTTCTCACCCCATGCAAGTTACTCATAAGGCCTTTTCCATTTCACATGCAGACTTGAAGTCCCCTTTTTAACTTCCAAAAGGTAAAAATAATATTTTTCAACATATACGCGCCCTAGAAATTAGACAGCATGAGTATACGCAGGTTTCACCACTACGGCCAACGTACATCGAGTTTGGTGCTAAAAATTAAAGATTATGTCAGGTTTCCATGTCACGTCACGAGATCCATGATCCTTGACCTTCCATATACTGGAAACATTCTGACTCGGTCCTTCAGTTCCATTTGAAGGCTATAAATGGGCCATATGAAAACTGTGGAAGGGGAGAGAATTCAACTTTTGAGAGCAAAGATGCTCTGGAGAAATTTTCACTTCACATTGAGTCTACATCCCAAGCTCTTCCCTCTTTGATGGGGAACCTCATTTTATCTCTTATATGAGCTTGCTTTTGGTGGAGGACTGAAGTGGCAGAGGCCCAGCTAGAAGGGACTTAGTTTATCAGTTATGAGACATTCTGGCATGGAAGTTTATCAATTGTATACTTTTGTTGATCATAGTTTAATAGAAATACTCTTTTCTCATCCAATTGATGTCTTGAAAATATTTGAATTATTATTCCATGGGCGTATTTGTTATGAATTTTAATGGATTGTGTTATTGTGTGTGCTAACTTTATATATTATCACCATATGCTTGTGTATCTTGGTTGTTGAGGAGAAGTTATAGGTATAAATCTTTGAGTTGCATGCTCAACGGTGGTCTTCTGGACAAGGTAGGCTATTTATCTTTTCTTGTTGGCATTTACATTTATATATCATAATTGGGATTAGGGTTGATTTATGTATTCATTCCGTCTATTGTGGTTTACCCCATGCCATAGAGTGATTTTCCTAATAACATAACTGGTTACCATACTGGTGATTGAATCTTCTATTTTTGGGGTTTGGAGTGTTTTTCTCCTTCGATTGCTCTATGGTAGCCTGCGTTTCCCTGTCGCATGATTTCTTGGTAGCCTAGTTTTACTTTGTATCTAAGTTTCTTATCCTCAGACTTACCCTAGAAGTGTTTTAATACATATACATGGGTTTTCCCTTGACAGACACGTCCATACGAGAGTTGTCATTCTATAAGGCGTGTACATACATGATTTTTCCTTAAACAATCATGTACATCAAATTGTTTATCTTACTTGCTAAGTTTGATGCTTGTTGGGTGAGTTTTGATGGTTGTTGAGTCTTCTTGGGTCTCTTTCCTAACTTTTGAGTGCTTGAAGAGTGATAGGAAACCTTTTCATGGCTGAATTTTCAGACTTTTTTTCTTTCTCGTCATCTTTTTCAATGGTTGTCCTTGCATTTTGGTCTGAGTGATTGCTTCTTGGTATCCTATTTGGATTTTATCTTTTGATTGTACTAGGGTTTATATATCAAGTTGTTATTCAGTCCTTTCATTTTCATTTATGTATATTGAAAATACAAAAATATACATTTTTCATTTTGGAATTTTCTCTTTTCGTTTTTAAGTATTGATCTTGATACATATATGAAAGACTTCATTTTATTTGAAAGTTGCATTTTGAAAAGATTATCATTATTTTAGAATTGAATATTAGGACTTAGCTTTATATTCATATTCATTTCTTTAATTTTCTAATTCATAACATCATTAGTTTCATGACCACATATTTTGAGTAAACAGATCCATTAAAAGTAACGCTGATAAATTTAAAATTAATTAGAAACGATTTTATTTTTCAGGGTACACAAACTAGCATAGGATATAGAGCCTTCGAGTAGAATTTTGTGAGTAAAATTATCCAAGGGTATTAAACTCAACGTATGTGTCTGACCAAGGAGTGGTGAAATACATTGTGTAATTAGTGACGTCAGGAGGCTCCACTCACACCAGAGTTAAGCACGAGGTCACGTGAAGTTGGTTGAAGATATATCCCTCTAATACCTTCTTAGCCTCATAGATATTTATGGGTATGTATTCGTATTTGGGGGTCTTGGTAGTACCTTTACCTCCCTAAGAGGTGGTGTTTTAAATATTCCAGGATTTTTAACCCTGCCCATATGATGGACTTGGGTTATGACCGTTGCCCTGCCCATTGGTTATATCATGGTGGATTTAGTTACTTGACATAGGTAGCCACATAGGTTACTTGTAGGGGTTATTCTGCAGGTACCCTGAGTCAAATAAGAGTCTGACAACACATATCCTTTATGGAGGATTACCTCTCCAGGGGGATCTGACCAACTGTGTTGTTAAGCCCACGAGGGCCCTTATAACTGATTCTAATACCTTAAATCTTTTGAAGGGAGTCTGAGGCGCTTCTTGGGAAAGGCATACCTACTCTAGTGAGGGAGGTCCCTTTTCAGCTACTATAAATTATTTGTGTGCATTTTTCCTTTTTGTTCATTTTGGTGTGCTCTTTGATTGTTAGTTGGCCTTAGGATTTATTTTTATATATTGATTCTTGAGTCATTGTGGAGCCAGACTAGCTTCCTCATAGGTCTCCTCATTTGTTAAAGTTACAACCGCATCTTGAGTCTTTTCCTTCTAAAAGGCATAGGGTTATCAAACGTGGTACACACACCTCCACTTACCAGACTTGTGATCATACAAGTATGAGTACTCAGTCAATTCGTAAACATATTGGGAGTCCTTCAACTCCCATACCTACTGTATTTAGTGGAACTCCTTTGACTCCTTCAACCACTACAGTTGTAGTGCCGGAGGTTCCCATAATCACTCATGTACAGCTTGTGGTTGGTACTCAACCCATAGTAACGAACCATTTTGGGTCTCTTTGTGGTACGCACGGATACAATACTCAATCCATTCCTTCAGTCTTTAACCCTTTCTATTTTGGTATGCCGAATATGACATCGCAACTTTCTTCTTCCATTTTAGCGAATAATACAAATCCTAGTATTGGAATTGGGGGCATGGCTCCTCTGCATATTCCACTCTCGTTTGGTGGATATCATATTCCCCAAATGACTCCTACGCTTTAAGAGGTTTACAAATTGTGAAATTTTATCATATTAGTTTAGAATTATTTTAATTTTAAATTTATTATATATTTAAAGAGAATAAAATTTTGAGAAAGAAATAGGTGAGTTGTATTATACATTATGTTGATGATTTTTAACATCTACTCTATCAACTTGAAAAAGTAAGGTAACGAATTATTTCATTTGATTTAAAATTGTATTTTAATATTTGAAAATTTTTAAGAGAAATGTTCCTAAATCATCATGACTTTGATGTCTTGAAAGGTTATGATGGTGACTATTGTAAAAAATAGTTTAAAATTATGATTTAATGTTGGTGCACAGAGAGAAAGTGTTCTTCATCTCCAGCCTTCTTAGTATTACAAAGATGACAAGTTCTTCCAATCCACAATATTCTAAAAATTGTCCAACACTCTTTTTCACCATGGAGCTTGTGAGAGTTTGTTCTTATTTTAGTAATGTTGATTTTGAAAGTTTGTTCTTATTCTAGCAATGTTTATTTTCTTCTTTAGGCTACTCAAAACATAGACATAAGTTTATCATCTTCAAGATTATGATTGATCACCACCTAAAGAATCTCAATTTTCTTCATCCTTAAATTTAGATGTAATATCCTTAAATTTAGATGTAATATCACTTTTAATATTGTTATTATTGTAGAGAATGACATTTTCCTTTATTCCCTAATGATTCATGTTTTAGGAATCATAGGAAGTCTCTTGTATTCCCTTTAATTTTTAGATTATAAGTTAAAAAAAAAAAATTATTTTCTCTTATTTGTCCATTATTCTCTACAGATGCTACAACTCCAAACTGCATAACCATATAAGGTAACAAGAGTGACGAAAGTATCAGAGAAGATTTTCTCCTTATCCCATAGTCAAAGTTCCACTAATTTGCAATTGTCTGCAAATCCATAATAAGGTTTTGACCCTACATTTATCATTTTCTCAATGTTGTTGTTACAATGAAGCTTTGATGAAAATCAATTCCAGTATATTTGTATGATGTCACTTCCTCCAAGATATTGTTTCCATACACAAAATTAGTGAAGTGATATTTTTCGATTTAATTATAATAACCTTCACTTTGTCAGAGTTAACAGTCATATCCACACTAGAACATAAATCCTTGAGAATTTTAGTTTCTTGTGAAGAGAATAAGGACTCCTCACCATAAGAACAATGTCATTAATCTAAAGAAGAAGGATGATGACGATACCTTTTAGATTCGGGCCAACACAACCTCCTTCTTTCAAACAACCCTCTAAATTGACACTATATATGCCAAAAAGGGTAGGGGAAAGGGATAACATTTATCAACTTCTACATTACAATGAAATTCTTCCAATCAACCCTTAGTGTTCCTAAACTTGGAAAAAACAATCTAGTACAACCTTATTGCAACAACTCTGAACTCAAAAAAAAAAATTAGATCTTCTAATCTATTCCAAAGGTTAGTCATGGGCTCTATGCCAAAAAAAATTACAAAGTCAACGAAACAACACAAGAGTTTGGTTTTATTTTTGCAACACTCCATAATGATCCTAAACATAAAAAGGTGATCCATAGTTGAATAATACCTCCTAAATTCAACTTAGATTTTAGTTATTTTTCCATGGATTACTAGCCATACAATGATATTACTTTCCAAAATAATTCTATATAGCTAAGATAAAAGGGGGCTAATCATAATGGTCTATAATTAGAGGGATTTCTTTTAACCCCACTCTTAAAAATAGGTACAATGAGGCTTTGATTCGAGAGTTTACAAAATCCCTACTTGACTCCTAAATCAAAGAGCTTGTGGATGTGAGAGATGAGGATTGGCTCTCCAATTATTAAGATTTAGTCTTGCTATCCTTTGATTTCCTTGTATTTTTCTTTTGTGAGTTGCTTAACAAAAACTTTATGTCTTCTATAGAAAAAATTCTCCATGACATCAAGGGATTCAAAAATATTTTTTAAGGTAGGAATTCTCTCAAGGGAATCATATTATTTTCTTTGGTTTTATGAGTTGGAATGGTTCTCCCCAGATCAAACCTCTCTTTAAGTGATTGATTTTTTCTATAATGAATTTAAATAACTAGATTTCATCAAATCTATGAGAGATGATCAGTTTGCAGATTTTTGATTCCTCAACAACGATCTCATTGTTAAAATTTTGAATGATTATGGGGATTGTTCAAACCTATATGTGATGCAATTGTATGGGAATAATGTTTTAATTCAAGACAAGCATATTTTTTTTTTATAATGTTGCTATTAAATCCAATTGGAATGGGTAGGATTGGATGGAAATGAATTCTAATGAGGTTAATGTTAGCTCTCACTCACAGTCATGCATGAATGTGAACATCACTTAACCAATCCATAATCGATGGGTGATACCCATGGTAGTATTTTGAGGAACCCATTTCCATTGTTCAAGTTCAAATGGATCCTAGTCAGAGGGGAAGAATCATCAAGTTGAAACAAAGAATGGTCATTGCTTAGATTTCAGAAGATTCTTGCCACAAGTCCAGTGACGAAAGGTGCAACGCTCCACCCTCTTTATTTTTCAAACGTTCCACTAATTCATTTTGAGGTGGCTTTAATTGAATATTAAATTTGTAACAATTTCCAAAATTGTTTTATGAATAAACCATATTTTTAAACATTGAAAACTTTAATTAAGCATGATTTTTACACCTTTTCTAAGGTTACTATCTTAGATTTTTAGTCTTTGCATTTTTCATTCTTGAATTATATTAATACAATGGAAAATATGAATGTTATAAACATTATATATTTTTATTAGTGTTGGAAAATACGATACAAGTTATGAAATATTTTCAATATAATACCGATAGGACATTGATTCTAGGCCGATTCACACATATGGATGCTATGATTCTACAAAGAATATTTTCTAAATTTGGTTCTCTCTTTCTTACATTGTGTTTACTCTTTTAATTATACGATCATAATTAAAAATTATTTTCTCAAAATTTAAAATAAAATTTAAGTCACATTGTGTTTAGGATTTTATTTACTAAACAATAAAACTTTAAAGAAAATTAAACAATTTGATAGTCAAAATTGGTTGAAATAACATAAACTAGTTGGTATAGAAAGATTTGTCTCACCGCATTCAACTTGCTCATAAGGCCTTTTCAATTTCACATGCAGACTTGAAGTCCCCTTTTGCACTTCCAAGAGGTAAAAATCATATTTTTCCACATATACGTGCCCTACAAGTTAGACAATGATGCAGGAGCATCCGCACCTCGTCATGCGAGCCTGCACGGGAAAATGGAAAAGAGTTCAAAGAGAAAGGTCAGGGTCACAGTTGTGACTATTTTGAGAAGCACCGCCGATTGAATAAAAGAATCCATATTTAGGCGTACTTATGTATCAATTGGGACCTGGAGCAGATAAGCTCTCGTCCTTGTACAGCAGGAACACTTATTAGATTTGAATGCAGAAAGATTAGATTGGGTGCAGGTAGATAGGATCATTAAGT
>JASDQU010014390.1:123824-143400 GCA_032191745.1 Picea mariana
AGGATTATTTTTATATCTTTATTCTTGAGTCATTGTGGAGCCAGACCAGCTTCCTCACAGGTCTCATCATTTGTTAAAGTTACCACCACATCTTAAGTCTTTTCCTTCTAAAATCCATAGAGTTATCAAACATGGTACACACACCTCCACTTACCAGACTTGTGATCATACAAGTATGAGTTCCGAGTCGATTTAGAAAGATACCAGGAGTCCTTGAACTCCCATACCTACTGTAGTTAATGTAACTCCTTCGACTCCTTCAACCACTACAGTTGTAGTGATGTAGGTTCCCATAATCACTCCTATAGGGCCTGTGGTTGGTACTCAACCCATAGTAATGAACCCTTTTGGGTCTCTTTTTGGTATGCATGGATAAAATACTGAGTCCATTCCTTCATTCTTTAACCCTTTCTATTTTGGTATGTCGAATATGACATCGCAACTTTTTTCTTAGATTTTAGAGAATAATACAAATCCTAGTATTGGAATTGGGGGCATCGCTCCTTTGCATATTCCACTCTTGTTTGGTGGAGCTCATATTCCTCAAATGACTCCTATGGTTGGAAGCCAACCTCATTCTCATCCTATGTCTAATTCTAGTCTTAATGTACTTGGATGGAGTAATCAACCGGGCCAACAAGGTGTTGCCTATGTTCTGTCCTTTACACCTTCCTCCTCCAGATTGATTTTGACCAACATGTTTGGCATGGTGAACTGACCTCTATCCCTCAGATTTCGACCCAGGGGAGGTTGGTTTCACACTATGGGCACCCCCTAGCCTAGAGCTACTCCAACTAGAGGAAATATTTATAACCCTCATTATAAATTTCCTATTGGGATGGTTCCCACACAACCTATTATGAATCAATTTGGAGGAGGATATTGTCATACCGGATAGGTCCATGGCACATACAAAACCCTGGCTGCTGTTGGTTGTGGAGCCTGATTATGTTCCTTATCCAGAGGTATTTGTTTTCAACCATGTTTATACCCCATGAAGACTTTACACCCTAGAATAATGTACTCTCCTCCACACGGGGGAATGCAGAGGGGGCTTACCCCCTTTGTGGGGTCTTGGGGAAAGCAGGCCCTTGAAGGAAAATTTTTCTTGTAAATGTATATTGTAATTTCATTGTAAATATGGATCGTTCATTATAAGGTCATAGATATGATAGTAGAAGTTATGTTAGGGTCTTTTCCCCTAGAAGGCAACCCTCTTTTATGAGGGAAATGTATTTCATCTATGTATTATTATGAATATTGTATTATGAGTGAGGAGACTGTGATATAAAGAAGAGGAAGTTACAATAGGTGTGTTGTAGGTTGTGTTGAGCCTCTAAATTGACATCCCCACTACCCTATTATACTCCTAATTTATACCTTTTTGGCTTACCTTAGCTTGGATAAATGACAAAGAACACTACCATTAGCCATTGATGAGGTCATAAGGTAAAGTATAATTGAATTCATGCATTTTGAGGTTTATTGAGCTAGGAGACTAAATGTTTCATGTACTAATGTTTTAACTTTCCACGTGTAACCTTTGACCTCTAGATGATTCCATCATTTATGTATCATCTTAGCCATATGGTACTAATTATGCGCCAGATTGCCACTGTTTGAATACGGTACCAAGCACACCTTCCATTCAGATCCAATACCAAACCATTCACTGTCGTGATCCAGTACCAACGACCACAGACTGTTCTAGTCCGGTACCAACCACTTGCATGTTGTCAGGATCCGGTACCATTTACTGAATCTCACCTATCACAGTCTGGTACCAATACAGGAAGCAAAATATACCAAGTTTAGCTCCAGATTTTTCCCAAGATAATTGTTGGATGTTTATTGAATCATCAAAGCTCTAGAAAGGCTATGTAAAGCTATTTTGTTTATTTCTTCATCCTCGTACACTTCATGTCATGAGGATGAAGATTAAAATATGTATCTGAATATATAAATTTGACAATTGACTGATTTGCTAAAGATTTCACCACATTGTGTTTCACGACTAAGACTGTTTAAATAGTCATGGAAAGGATGGTGGAGGTAGTAGAGATTTAGCATAACACAGCATGTGAAGAAGCGTTACATATTGTAGAACATATTCTGAGTTTAAATTTAATAGAAGGAAATTTTTATCTCCATGTCTTGATTGTTTATGAATGAATGTGAGTTGAGTTGTTAGCATAGTTTAATTCTATGTTTTGAAGTTTGAATAAGAGTAATGTGTGGATTGAAAGAAAGCTTACTGTAGACTCTATTCGTTGACATGTTGAAGAAGCAAGGGCCCACCACCCAACAAAGGTCAACATCCTTATAGATTAGCATTAGTAGTTTATTTCAATATTATAAATGTTAGACTAGCTGAAGCTTTGATCCTTTCAGATGATACCAGTATAGTTCAGTTTAGGGTTTCAATTATATGATTTCTTAGAGATCTTTACTTACTCTGTTTTGCATATGCTCTGTTTCTATTTTTATGAATTTGATTTTGTTTCATGGACATGAATGTTGGCAGTAGTAGTCAGACATATTTGAAGGAGAACTAGTGAAGTTCACAAAAACACATTGTGAACCATAGCATACTCAGTATATTGACTATTGAACTACCCATGCTATTTCTTGATGATTGATGTGTAATGATTGATGTATGATTTCCCTTTCAGAAGTGTGATTGCATAGTTAGCTTTCTG
Organism: Picea mariana; assembly: GCA_032191745.1. Lineage (NCBI taxonomy): Eukaryota > Viridiplantae > Streptophyta > Pinopsida > Pinales > Pinaceae > Picea > Picea mariana. The sequence continues at coordinate 126,524 of JASDQU010014390.1, forward strand.
GGTCAGATAACAGAGTTGATATGTCAAAGAAATCCATCTCATACTTGCATGTGCCATAATGGATTAGATAGCCTCTCTGTGAAAGACAACCAAAGTGTGTTTTGGTTTGCTAGTTTTCTTTGTTTCCATCATGCATAATCTAGAATAGTTCTATACTCGTGACATTAGAATTTCCTTTTTAACTGGTGTCTTGTAACTCTATTGATTATGAATCCCAGATTGATAATTAATGAGTGCATTATACTAATCATATAAGTAGCACAACATTTTGGCTCCATTGTCAGGGAGTTTCAAACGGTAGGAAGTGATTTTTAGCTTAGATTGTTTCCATAGTTTTTGAATGATTTTAAATGATTCTTGAGGTAGGAGGATAAAACATTTAATATGTGAGTGAAGAACCACATGGCCACTAGAGTTGGGTTCTCTGAAGCCAAGTTGCCTTCTTACCTTCTAGATAGAATTAAGATTTCAATTCAATTAAGCATCAAATTTCCATTTTATGCATAGATATAGAGACAATAAGGGTAGATTTGTAAGCTCTAAAGATTCAAAAACACTCCCCCGCCCCCCCCACTAATTCATCTAACACTGGTGCAAGAAAAATTCCACCAGGGGAAAGTTCAAGGGGAGCCAATGAGGCTCCAGAAGAAGAAACTAAATAGAAGAATCAGCGTTGTGGTAGACAGAACATGAGTCTACTGAAGGAAATGAACGTTTAGGAGACACACAAAATCTAGTTTCTGAACTATCCATCAGTGGAGGAGGAACACCTAGTGAAATGGTAGAAGAAGAAGGAAATGAAGCCACTAAAATTGAGACCTTTGGGTTTCCAATCTTGGATATTTCCAGAAACATCAGCATGAAAAACATCCCACTATCATCGTTACCCACTTTCATAGTTATGTCAACTGAAGATCCAGACTTATTCTTATTCGAGTTTGACATATCATGTAGAAGCTATAACTACTTAGACGATGCCCGGAAACTTAAGCTCTTCCCTACCACATTGAAAGATTCAACCTTAAGATGGTTCATGAGCTTAGGAGAAAATACAATTCTCTCTTGGGATCAGATGAAAGACATATTTTTACGGAAATAGCAAGACTATTGTAATAATAATGCTAAAAATGACATTTTTAAAATGTAGCGAACAGAATATGAAAGCCCTAAAGACTAATTAGAAAGGTTCTTATACAACTATCAGAAATTAAAATTATTCACCACAAACCCAGTTGTAGCAAGAATTGTATTTTTGAAAGGTATTAGAGATGACTTCATAGAAGTTTTAAATTTGTTAAGTTAAGGAGATGTGCACCAAAATCCTTTTGCAGAGATTGCAAACTACTGTAGAATATACTCAAGAGGACAAGATAAAACAAGCAAAGGACCAAGAGATTCTTTTAGCATAAATACAAAACAAAGCTCAAGGAATGTCACCAGAATTGAGTTAGGAAACTTATTGGAGAACTTTAAAACAGACATCTTGATCACAATCAATAACCAGTTAGATACCCTAAAACTGAAAAATAAACAAGAAGAGGTTGTTTTAGCAATTTTTTGTCCTAGATGTCGAAAGAAGAACGATGAGAAATAATGCCCATTAAATGTCATAGAAATCTGTGGCCTGTGTACTCTAGAGCACCCCACATCTGAGTGTCCAACTTTGATTGAGATACAAGCCATGTATAGGGGAGGAGGAGTCTCACAAGAACAACCATACCCTTCCAGAAGACCTTGGAGAGAACAAAACCCCAATGCATTTTATGACCCTAATGCACAGTATCAACAACAAAAATGGAGTCCTCCTCCAATGTCCTATCCACAATGGACACCTCAACAAGCTCAAACTCAACCTTGGCAACAAGGTTGGAGGGGGTTTGTTTATGGGAATCCCTCTTACCCTACATATCCATAGTATCCTGCAAACATTTCCCAATTACTACCTGGATTGAACCCACCATAGATACAATCTTTACTTCCACCTCCTATACAACAACAATTTACAGTCCCCTTGAACCCTAAACAACAGCAGCAAGTACCTATAAATTCCAATCCACAACCACAAAACCAAGCTTCCCACAACCCTCCTAGACCAACAACAATCCCTGCACAGCCAATCCCTAACCCCAATAATCAACCCACCCACCCTGTGCAGAATGAAGAAGTTCAAACCATTCCCACCTATGAAATTTAACTACAATCAGGGAAAGTTGTAAATCAATCAAATGCTGGAGTAATAATTCAGGAAGAAAATGATAATCATTCTGAGGAAGAAAACACTCAAGCCACCCCTGTAGAAGAAGAGACTTCCACTCCTATTCCAATCACTTCTCAGTCCATAGGAGTACCTCAACAAGTTAATCTTCCACCCTACCCCGAAAGACTATTAGTGAAGAAACATGACCTACCCTTTCACAAATATATAGAGGATTAGTTACAAAATGTATGTATAAAAATACCTTTGTTGCAAGCCATCAAAGATATCCCCATATATGCCAAAATCATAAGGGATCTTTTTATTAAGAAACTAGGAAGGAAGAAGAAGGAACCTCCCCTTGTTTAGGTAGTAGGACAATTATCTAAATTTATTTCTGAAATGCCATATAAATATAATGACCCTGGGAATCCAGTAGTCACTGTTGAAATTAATGGTATTTCCTTACCAAACACACTCATTGTTTTGGGTGCAACAATTAATATAATTCCTTTTGACACTATGAAAAAACTCCAAATCAACCAGTTGAGACCAACCCAAACCATGATAGAATTGGAAGATAAGTCAGTCATTAGCCCTGTAGGAAGTTTAGATGATATCACAGTTACTCTAGCTTCTTGGGAATATCCAGTAGACTTTCTAGTCATCTACTCTAAATCATCCTCCAAACCGGGACACCCTATGGTTCTTGGTCACCCTTGGTTGGCCACAACAAATGCCTTTATTAGCTGTCAGTCTAGCGAGATGACTATATCCAATGGCACACACAGCCAAAATTTTTTTCACTTCCCTCCTGCCCAACTGGCACATGAAATACTTGTTTGGATAGAAAACCCTTATGGAGAGGAAGATTGCATCAGACCCCTGTTAACACTTGAATAAGTAAGAGGAATGCAAGAACAATTGGATGAACAAGTCTTAAGTTTATTTTTGGGTGATACAAACTACATTGAATATCCTAGGTCCTTTGCAGAATTGTCACGCATTTTTAGTTTCGAATTTCAACAAACTTGGCACCCTGATATCACTCAATTATATACTTTATCACCAGCTTCCTTTGAGAAGGAATAAATTACTGAACTTGTTGAGATTAGCCTAGGAAAACCTTTGTATATCAACTCTAGTTTGGAACCAGAACAAAAGAACAAGTAATTGAAATGATCCAAAGACAATTTGATGCCTTTGCATGGGATTATGAAGACATGAAAGGCATTCACACTGACACATTGACACATCATATTTACACTAATGACCAAATTGGACCAGTTAGACAGCCTCAGCGAAGAATGAATCCAGCCCTGAAAGATATTGTAAAAGAAGAATTGCAAAAACTCATTCAAGCCAATCTCATATACCCCATTTCAGATAGTCAATGGGTGTATCCACTTTTCATAGTTCCCAAGAAAAATGGTAAGTGGAGAATATGTGTAGAATTCAGGGAGTTGAACAAAGCCACCCATAGGGATTATTTTCTCCTACCATTTATTGATCAGATGTTGGATACCTTGTCCAGAAAGAAGTATTTTTCGTTCCTAGATGGGTTTAGTGGTTATAACCAAATAAAAATAGCACCTGAAGACCAAGAGAAGACCACTTTCACCTGCCCATGGGGAACCTATGCTTATAGGGTCCTTCCTTTTGGACTTTGCAATGCCCCAACTACTTTTCAAAGGGATTTCCTAGCCATTTTCTCTGACTTGACCAACGATTGCGTAGAAGTCTACATGGATGAATTTATAGTCCATGGAAATGACTTCCAAGAAGCTTTGACCAGTCTAGAAAAAGTCTTGATTAGGTGTAAGGAAACTAATCTTTCCCTAAGTAATGAAAAATCAAAGATGATGCTCACTAAAGGTATTTTTTTGGGACATCACATATCTAGTTTTGGAATGAGAGTTGATCCTGCAAAAATTCATATTATCACACAAATCAGAATACCTTCCTCACAAAAGGAAGTTCACATCTTTTTAGGGCATGTTGGCTACTATAGAAGATTCATTCTGAATTTTACAAGCTTATCTACCCCTTTATTCAAGTTATTATCTAAAGAAGCCGAATTTAATTGGGATGATGAATGCCAAGTATCTTTTGAGATTATAAAAAAGAAATTGTCAACCACCCATGTATTAAGAGGACCAAATTGGTACCTTCCTTTTCATATCTATATTGATGCCTCAGACACATCCCTTGGAGCAGTTCTTGGACAAAAAGAAAATCAAATGCCTTATGCTATTTACTTTTTTAGTAAAAATCTGTCCCCAGCATAAGTTAATTATATGGTCACAGAAAAAGAATTGTTAGTTGTAGTCCATTCTATCAATAAAGTTAGACACTATATTATAGGATATAAAGCTTTTGTACACACTGATCATTCAACCATCAAATTCTTAACGAACAAACCTGTAACAAACCCTAGAGTTACAAGATGGTTGTTATTATTACAAGAGTTTAATATCAATATTATTGATAGACCAGGTATGGATAATCTTGTGGCTGATTTCTTACCTAGAATGATTCATCTGGGAGATAACGCACCAATAGATGATAACTTTCCTGATGAAAATTTGTTTGCTATTTCTACATTCACTCCTTGGTATGCAAATGTAGCTAATTATCTTGTGATAGGGAAGATGCCTCAGAAATTGTCTCCTAGAGAAAAACAGAAAGTAATTTAGCTAAGTGTAAACTACATGTGGCATGATAATTGTCTCTACAATACAGGACCAGATTTGGTAATCAGGAGATGTGTAAGGGAAGATGAAATTCATGATATTTTGCAAGCCTGCCATGATGGTCCTTGTGCAAGACACTTCGCAGACAAGAGGACCGCTTATAAATTTCTATAATCTGGTTATTATTGGCCTCATATTTTCAAAGATGCTAAAACCTATGTATCCAATTGTGATGATTGCCAATGAATGGGTAAGCCTACTGCATGAGACCAAATGTCACTTCAAGCCCAAGTAGTCATTAAGCCTTTCGAGAAATGGGCATTAGATTTTGTAGGGCCCATTAACCTTGCATCTAAAAAAAAAAAGTATATACTTGTATGTACTGACTATGTGACTAAGTGGGTTGAAGCAAAAGCTTTACTAGCTGCAAGTGAACAATCAATGGTAGATTTCCATTTTAATGACAACTTTACTAGATTTGGTGTACCTCAAGAAATTGTGACTGATCAAGGGACTCAATTTACCTCTAATCTAGTCAAAGCTATTACAGAATAGTACCAAATCAAACACAAGGAATACACCCTACCATCCATAGGAAAATGGACAAGTAGAATCTACCAACAAAGTTATTAAGTCCATTCTTACGAAAACAATACAACTACACTAGAAGGATTGGGCTGACAAATTACTAGAAGCCTTATGGGCTTATAGAATCACTTGGAGGAATGCAATAGGACATACACCTTACGAGTTGGTGTATGGGAAGCAGGTTCTTCTCCCCATAGAATTCCATATCAAAACGTTCAGGACTGCAGTACAAGTTGGTATGAACTTGGATAAATCCTAGCAACAAAGACTCTTGCATCTTAATGAGCAGGAAAAAATTAGGCAGGAAGCACTTCAAAGAACCACCCTCATTCAAGAGCATAGAACAAAATGGCATGACAAGTATCTCAAAAAGAAAAATTTTCAACAAGGAGATTGGGCCCTGTTGTATGACAGCAGATTCAAGAACTTCAAAGGTAAGTTANCCTGTGAATGGTCACCGGTTGAGAATTTATAACAAGCCCCTGTCAAAAGAGGAATTTCTGACTCGTATATTACAGAATTCAGATATGCAGGTGATCAGTAAGGAAGGAGACCTTCCTACTAATCCACATTGATTGATTTCTTTACTTTTAAAAACTTTTGTACATAGGTGTGGATTGTGTTTTGTTAATAAGCTGAAGGTAACAATGGATTTTTACCTCATTTTGTTTTACTTTCGCATTTTATCTTTGTAAGTAGATTTCTATAATTTATTTGATCCTTCACGAACTTGCTAAACATCAGTTTGTAGGCATCAACAATACTTTGTTCTGGTCCAGTACCAACAATACTGCTCCGGTACCAGAAATCTTGTTCTGGTCCGGTACCAGCAGTCCTGTGTTGGTCCGGTACTAGAAATTTGTACTTATACAGTACTATCAGGACACATCACCTAATTGACAAGGAATGCTAGGCATATTTCAAAGTATTATGTCAATTAATATGAAGTATGAAGTCATGCAGTAACCACTTAAGCTGGAACCAAGAAGCCAAATGCAACATCATATGGCAACCCTTATGAAGCAATAATTTATTTTGGTTCTGTTGTTGACTAAAGGGAAGTATCTTTAATTTCTTTTGGTTCTGTTGCTAGCTAGAAGGAATTATTTTAATTTCTTTTGGTTCTGTTGCTAGCTAAAAGGAAGAATTTTTAATTTCTTTTGGTTCTGTTGCTAGCTAAAAGGAAGAATTTTTAATTTCTTTTGGTTCTGTTGCTAGCCAGAAGGAAGTATTTTAATTTCTTTTGGTTATGTTGCTTGACAAAGAAGACATAATCCTTACCTATGATTGTTAAAAGAACCATGCATAATCTGCTTCAAAGTCTAGAGGTTGCCTTTATCCATTATTTCAACATGATTAAAGGGATAAAAAAATATATTAGCCTACAAGTAACTATCTCACCCTAACTAGACTTCAATAGTATTCATTATATTATCTTTACTAAAGAGTAACATATGAGTATATGAACACTCTCTGTCATGGGCACACTAGGATAATTTTTATGGAAGAGGATGTATCAGTACCCTAAGGTAACTTTAGGTCAGTCTCTTACGGATAAACTCAGACAAAATTATACATCTAGATCACTCTAAAGAAATAATGTGCATACATAAGTTTATTTTTTCCTTCAGAAAAATATTTAAAGACATTCAAATAAGAGAATATACATTCCAACCCAATACCATCCCATCCTGTAAAAAGGTTTTCAGATGAGCCTCCCCTGTCACCGTGCAAAATCACTCTTTAATAAAAACTGAAATAGGTGACTATGGACAAGAAGCCTCTGATGGAAAAAGGGTTCAAGAGACTAGCCCGTCGGGATACTGAATGGGTTTGCTGGTAGTGGGTACGAGTCTGTGGTATGACTAGGCAAACCCATTAGGGTACTGAAAAGGCCTATTGGCAATGGGGAATTCTGCCTGGGGAAGAGATTTCTCTCACTAAATATCACAACTACCCCACCGGAGTACTAAACATGATTACTGGCAGTGTGTTCTGGTTAAGAAATGTCTCATCTATACTTGTCTGATTGAAAAAGTCACTTTTGTCATCTAAAAAATGAACACTACAAGAAAAGGCCATTGTTGATGAGATACAAACTCTGGATTAACAAACAAGATAATTACTACAAGCAAATGTCCATTTGAGAATTACCCTAATTCAACTTTACCTGTCTGACATCTAAAGCCTACATTACCTAAGAAGGAAACTTCTTAAGAGTGGAGCCCTAAGTAGGGAGCCTAATCTACTTATACTGTGAAATTTATCCATAACATCTAATGATAGTAAATCTCTGAAGAAGGTTAGGTTGGATCTGTTCTTCTGGAAAAAATATAAAAACCTCCCTGTTTTCACTGCTGAATGCTACCCTTGTCAATAAGTCATCAAAAGAAAGGCAATTTCAATTTTTAGGCATGTGATCATATGCTAGGTGATAAATGTACTTTTGGAATTTGATTTGGTTTCTTTTCTCTTATCATTTTTCTTCCATTATGATACAGTGAGTTGAATCTTCTTACATAAGGATATGCAACATCCTTGGCATGGGGGAGGGTCAAAGAGATCTTCCAGAACTCTTTTTCAGACTCACATCTCATCTTCAGAAACCAACATGTTCACTGTACAACCCCATAGAACCAGACACATAAGAAGACAAGCACAGAATAAATAAGTTTCATGAAGTATAGGAAATTTCAATACCAAGCTTCCAGAAAACTCCAGCCTAAAAAGATGAACTCTGACAATCTGCAAGCTTCAAATACAAAGGCAGTCGCATATGCTATGGGTATTGATTATACAATGGTAAAAACAAAGGTAACATGGTATTATTTATTTTCCTTTTCTTATAAAACTACAATAGGTATGAAAATGTATACTAGATCTTATGACCTTAGTGTTAAAACCATGCACCTAACTTTCACTTCCCTCATACCCATATGCTTAGCTTTAATCAATCCTCTCATCACATAAGCGCTTGAAAATGAGTGAGGGAAAAATCACATCAAAAGTGTAAATATGGATCATGTTCATTAATGATGAGCCACAACCCTAAACCAAGAACGTGTTTCATCCTTAATCAATCACGAATCTATCTTGTGTCATGAGCCACGATCCAACATCAAATTCACCGCTCAGAAGTCCAATCGCCTATCCCAAACAACAAGGATGCTCTGACACCCAATGTCTCATCTCCATAATTTCATTAATGGGAAGAAATGAAATGTCTTATCTGGGTGGTGAAGCCATCCATATGAGCCTCATCTTGTCTTAAATTTTCCCTTGCGACATCCTTACTTAAACTTACCATTCGAATTATCGATGCCCTTACCATATTTTCATGCCATTACCAACCTTTCTCCAGTTCCGAGCCTACTCCTCTCTGCGATATCTGGTACCAAACCCTTAGCCTCATAGTTTACCAAACCCTTGTGCCACATCCTGATTCTCACGCATAGTTCATAAATGTGGTTGTGAGTAGACACAAACCAGTCTTCCAGATTTATAAGGAGACCAAGGATTTCTAGCTATGTAGAGATAAGTATGCTAGAGAAGGATGTATGCCATTTTTGGAGAAATTCACGGGCTGTCATGAGAAGGTATCTCAATAATTTATTCAGGGTTACGATGGAGAGATTGTGCACATAGGAAATATGCAGCTAGCATTCAATGAAGAAACCTTAAGGGAAGCCACAGGATTACATAACAGAGGAGCCAAGTATTTCAAAGGAGTAAGAATCAACAAGGAAATGTCCCAATGATTTCTAAAGGAAGACCATCAGCACCCTGATTGGAAAAAGGGGATTCCAAGGAACTATATCAAGGAAGAGTATCATCCAATGCTTGCTAGTCTTCAACGATTCCTCACTTGTGAGGACAGGTATGTTGTAACCTTCCTATATAATCTTAGAATTATGTTTCACTTTGAAGGAGGTCCTGAAATTGATTTCCCATATTTTTTATGGATGAGTCTGAACAAGATGGTAAGAGGTGTCCAATCCGTATCCAAAACTGATAAGACTAGCATTTATCATCAAGTTCTTATTAAGATGTTAGTTATACATGAAATCAGGAAGCAAGGGATTAGCTGGAAAATCCTCATCACTCAACACCTTCCCACAGAAAACAAACCTGTAGAGGGAGCCCAACCTGCTCCAGATAAAGATAAGGAACCTCAAGAGAAAAAGGGCAAGAATGATAAGGTAACTCCATCATCCTCCAGAACAGTGAGCCAAAAAGATAAAGCTAGTAAACAAGCAAGGCCCTCTTCCACAGTCAATAAGATTTTTAAAAGTCAAGAATCAAAAGGTAAATCCAAATTAGTGGAGGAGACATCAACAGTAGCACTTGAGGAGAAGGGTCATAAGACAAAAACTATAAGGAAAGAGATGAATAGCTCAGAAAATAAAGATGATCAGTCTATAGAACAATCCCCTGTAACCATTCCACAAACATAGAAGAATAAAAGGAAGCTTGTGAGCACCTCTGAACCATTACCCCCTTGTAAAAGAACCACAAGGAGCATGGAAAAGAAAGGAAAAGCAATTGTCAATCCTCATACACATGAAGACCCAATAGATCTTACCTCCCCTTTTGAAGACCTATCAGTCCAGGATGACATCCCTAGATTGACTGAGGAACAAGTTACTATTATTTTATGTGGCATGAGGGAGGAAGTGGAGAAAAGAGAATACATCCAGCCAGAAATAATGGGGTCAAAAAGGACCTTAACAAAATAATAGATGAATAAAAAGATTAGGGAGCTACAAAAGCAAAACCACCAACTCAAACAAGAAGTGAAGGAATACCAACTACTGGACAAGTATATCAAAAAGGAAAATGAGCAACTAAAGGAAACCATCCAAAAACTTCAAGATGACCATGAAGAGGATTCTAATAAGCTCAAGAAGGTACTAAGACTGTTACAATACATTAGGGTCATAAAAAGGGAGATGAAAGCAGAACCCTCAACCATCAACATTATTGATCCACAGAAGTAAAGAATGGAGTCTCAATTTTTGAAAAAGTTTGAGTTTGTTTCAGTTGCATGAGGACATGTAATGATTTTGGCATGGGGGAATGCTGAGCCTCTAAATTGACATCTACACTACCTTATTATACTCCTCATTTATACCTTTTTTTCCTACCTAAACTTGGATAAATGAAAAAGAACTCTACCATTAGCCATTGATGAGGTCATAAGGTAAAGTATAATTGAATTCATGCAATTTGTGGTTTATTGAGCTAGGAGACTAAATGTTTCATGTACTAATGTTTTAAATTGCCACGTGTAACCTTTGACCTCTAGATGAGTCCATCATTTATGTATCATCTCAGCCATCCGGTACTTATGCGCCAGATTGCCACTGTCTGAATCTAGTACCAAGCGCACCTTCCATTCAGATCCAGTACCGAACCATTCACTGTCACGATCCGGTACCAACAGCTGAAGATTGTTCTAGTCCGGTACCAACCACTTACGTGTTGTTCGGATCCAGTACCATTTACCGAATCTCACCTATCATGATCCGATACCAATACAGGAAGCGAAATATACCAAGTTTAGCTCTAGATCGTGCCCAACATAATTGTTGGATGTTTGTTGAATCATCAAAGCTCTAGCAAGTCTATGTTAAGCTAGTTTGTTTATTGCTTCATCCTCATACACTTTTTGTCATGAGGATGAAGCTTAAAATATGTAACTGAATATATAAATTTGACAATTGACTGTTCTGCTAAAGATTTCACCTCCTTGTGTTTTACAACTAAGAATGTTTAAATACTCATGGCAAGGATGGTGGAGGTAGTAGAGAGTTAGCATAACACGACATGTAAAGAAGCGTTACATATTGTAGAACATATTCTGAGTTCAAGTTGAATAGAAGGACGTCATTTATCTCCATGTCTTGATCGTTTATGAATAAATGGGAGTTGAGTTGTTAGCATAGTTTAATTATATCTTTTGAAGTTTGAATAAGAGTAATGTGTGGATTGAAATCAAGCTTACGGTAGACTCTAGTCACTGACCTGTTGAAGCGGCAAGGGACCACCACCCAACAAAGGTCAGCATCCTTATAGATTAGTGTTAGTAGTTGATTTCAATAATATAAATGTTAGACTAGTTGAAGCCTTGATCCTTTCAGATGATAGCAATATAGTTCAGTTTAGGGTTTCGATTATATGATTGCTTAGAGATCTTTACTTACTTTGTTTTTCATATGCTCTGTTTCTGTTTTTATGAATTTGATTTTGTTTCATGGACATGAATGTTGGCAACAGTAGTCAGACATATTTAAAAGAGAACTAGTGAAGTTCACAACACATTGTGAACCACAACATACTCAGTATATTGACTATTGAACTACCCATGCTATGTCTTGATGATTGATGTGTGATTTCCCTTTCAGAAGTGTGATTGCATAGTTCTCTTTCTGGGTCAGATAATAGAGTTGATCTGTCAAAGAACTCCATCTCATACTTGCATGTTCCATAATGGAGTAGATAACCTCTCTGTGAAAGACAACCAAAGTTTGTTTTGGTTTGCTAGTTTGCTTTGTTTCCAGCATGCATAATCTAGAATAGTTCTATACTCATGACATTAGAATTACCTTTCTTACTGGTGTCTTGTAACTCTATTGATTACGAATCCCGTATTGATAATTAATGAGTGCATTATACTAATCATATACGTAGAACAACAGGTTGTATCCCTTCATTTGCTAGATAATAATATATGAAGGACCTGGTAATTTCTTTGGTGGACGTAGCCCACTATAGGTGAACCATGTATATCTATGTCTCTATTGTATTTTGTATCTTCAATCTTTTATTTCCGCATTTGTTTTATTTTATTTCTCTGCAATCCTATTATTCTAACAACTGGTACAAGAGGAAAATGCAACTCGCAGCAAAAGAGGGTCCACGGTTCGAGTGGGAGAAATGGTGGAAGATGGAAAGATTAGGGTCAAGAAATTTAACCGAAAAAACTACAAGTTGTGGAAGATGCAAATGGAATATTATTTATATTAGAAGGATCTATTCCTACCATTGGGTGGTATAGAAAATAATTTGACGACCATGAAGGAAGAAGAATGGGAGGTTCTTGAAAGAAAAGCACTAGGAAAGTTACAGTTCAGCCTGGCAGCATCGGTGGCTTTCAATATTTCAAAAGAAAATACAACGAAGGTGCTTATGGACGCATTGGCTAAACCATATGAAAAAACCTCGACATCCAATAAGGTATTTCTAATGAAGAGATTATTTAATATGAAGATGTTATAATGTCGGTTTGTTGCATATCATTTAAATGAGTTTAATACAGTTACTAATCAACTAATTTCTATTAAAGTGGACTTTTATGATGAGTTCATGGCTCTTCTAATCTTGTGCTCATTTCCAAAAAGCTGGAACAACTTGGTCATGGGTGTAAGTAACTTTGTCTCTGGTTCAAACACTTTAAAATTTGATGATGGTGTTGGTATTATCCTTAGCGATGAAATGTGACTGAAAAACACAGGTGAGACATCAGGTAATACATTAAACATGGAGAACATGTGAAGAAAAAAGGATAGAGGAAAGGGCTCAAGGAACCGCGGGAATTCTAGGAAGCGCAGATCCAAATCCAGAATTGGAAAGATAGAGTGATGGAATTGTGGGAAGAAAGGACATCTGAAGAAAGACTATAGAGATCCAAAGAAACAAAGAGATGGACATCAGGAAAAAAATCAAGAAGCAAATGTAACATGTCAATGTCAAACATTGTATTAGCTGCGTTCCTTTGTCTTCACATTATATTGCCTTGCTTCTCCGTGCTTTGATTTATGTCACTATTTTGCTTTGCACAATATTAACAACAATATATCCATTCAACTCTTTCATCACAAATTATATAATATGTTGTACCAAACACAAATAATTATAATCCTTGAGATCAATCAAGTATAATATACAATAAATTAAATCTTTCACATTCATTAACGATAAAGTGACAAAGTGAGATCAATCGATATACAGAGTAATGGTATTTTAGTGGGTTGATGGTAATAATGTATATTGTGAAACTTAATTGAATTAGTCAAGAATTATTTTAATTCTAAAATATGTATTTAAAGGGATCAATTTTTGAAAAGACAATTTTTTAAAACAATTTCATTTAAGTGTATTATATGGAATAATGGTAGTTTCAGAGGTTTACAAATTTTGAAATTTTATTATATTAGTTTACAATTATTTTAATTTTAAATTTATTATATATTTAAAGAGATTAAAATTTTGAGAAAGAAATAGGTGAGTTGTATTATAGATTATGTTGATGATTTTTAACTTCTACTCTATCAACTTGAAAGAGTAAGCTAATGAATTATTTAATTTGATTTAAAATTGTATTTTTGTATTTGAAACGTTTTAAGAGAAATGTTCCTAAATCATCATGATTTTGATGTCTTGAAAGGTTAGGAAGGTGACTATTGAAAAAAATATTTTAAAATTGTGAGTTAATGTTGGTGCACAGAGAGAAAGTGTTCTTCATCTCCAGCCTTATTAGTATTGCAAATATGACAAGTTCTTCCAATCCACAATATTCTAAAAAGTGTCCAACACTCTATTTCACCATGGAGCTTGTGAGAGTTTGTCCTTATTTTAGTAATGTTGATTTTGAAAGTTTGTTCTTATTCTAGCAATGTTGATTTTCTTCTTTAGGCTACTCAAAACATAGACATAAGTTTATCATCTTCAAGATTATGATTGATCACCACCTAAAGAATCTCAATTTTCTTTTATCCTCTATTTTTTTCCCACCATAATTTATCCTTAAATTTAGACGTAATATCACTTTTAATATTATTATTATTGTAGAGAATGACATTTTCCTTTATTCCCTAATGATTCATGTTTTAGGAATTGTAGGAAGTCTCTTGTATTCCCTTTAATCTTTAGATTATAAGTTAAAAATGTTTTTTTATTTTCTCTTATTTCTCCACTATTCTCTAGAGATGCTACAACCCCAAACTGCACAACCATATAAGGTAACAAGAGTGATGAAAATATCATAGATGAGTTTCTCCTTATCCCATACACAAAGTTCCACTAATTTACAATTGTCTGCAAGTCCATAATAAGATTTCGACCCTACATTTATCATATTCTCAATGTTGTTACAATGAAGATTTGATGAAAATCAATTCCAATATATTTGTACGATGTCACTTCCTCTAAGCTATTGTTTCCATACACAAAATTAGTGAAGTGATATTTTTCAATTTAATTATCATAACCTTCACTTTGTCAGAGTTAACCGTCATGTCCACACTAGAACATAAATCCTTGAGAATTTTTAGTTTCTTTTTAAGAGAATAAGGACTCCTCACCATAAGAACAATGTAATTAATCTAAAGAAAAAGAATGATGAAGATACCTTTTAGAGTCGGGCCGACACAACCTCCTTCTTTCAAACAACCCTCTAAATTGACACTATATATGCAAAAAAGGGTAGGGGAAAGGGATAAAATTTATCAACTCCTACATTACAAGGAAAGTCTTCCAACCAACCCTTAGTGTTCCTAAACTTGGAAAAAACATTCTAGTACAACCTTATTGCAACAACTCTGAACTCAAAAAAAAAATTAGATCTTCTAAACTATTACAAAGGTTAGTCATGGGCTCTATGACAAAAAAAATTACAAAGTCAATGAAACAACACAAGAATTTGGTTTTATTATTGCAACACTCCATAATGATCCTAAACATAACAAGGCGATCCATAGTTGAATAATACCTCCTAAATCCAACTTAGATTTTAGTTATTTTTCCATGGATTACTAGCCATACACTGATATTATTTTCCAAAATAATTGTATATATCTTGGATAAAACGGGGCTAATCATAATGGTCTATAATTAGAGGGATTTCTTATAACCTCTCTCTTAAAAATCGGTACAATGAAGCTTTGATTCGAGGGTTTACAGAATCCCTAATTGACTCCTAAATCAAAGAGCTTGTGGATGTGAGAGATGAGGATAGGCCCTCCAATTATTAAGATTTATTCTATTAGCATTTGATTTCCTTGTATTTTTGTTTTTCGAATTGCTTAACAAAAAATTTATGTCTTCTATAGAAAACAATTCTGCATGACATCAAGGGATTCAAAAATATTTTTTAAGGTAGGAATTCTCTCAAGAGAATCATATTATTTTCTTTGGTTTTATGAGTTGGAATGGTTCTCCCAAGATCAAACCTCTCTTTAAGTGATGGACTTTTGCTATAATGAATTTAAATAACTAGATTTCATCAAATGTATGAGAGATGATCAGTTTGCAGAGTTTTGATTCCTCAACAATGATCTCATTGTTAACATTTTGAATGATTATGGGGATTGTTCAAACCTATATGTGATGCAATTGTATGGGAATAATGTTTTAATTCAAGACAAGCATATTTTTTTGTTATAATGTTGCTATTAAATCCAATTGGAATGGGTAGGATTGGAAGGAAATGAATTCTAATGAGGTTAATTTTATCTCTCACTCACAGTCATTCATGAGTGTGAGAATCACTTAACCAATACATAATTGATGGGTGATACCCATGGTAGTATTTTCAGGAACCCGTTCCCATTGTTCAAGTTCAAATGGATCCTACTCAGAGAGGAAGAATCATCAAGTTGAAACAAAGAATGGTCATTGCTCGGATTTCAGAAGGTTCCTGCCACAAGTCCAGTGATGAAAGGTGCAACTCTCCACCATCTTTATTTTTCAAACCTTCCACTAATTCATTTTGAGGTGGCTTGAGTTGAACATTAAATTTGTAACAATTTCCAAAATTGTTTTATGAATAAACCATATTTTTAAACATTGAAAACTTTAATTAAGCATGATTTTTACACCTTTTCTAAGGTTACTATCTTAGATTTTTAGTCTTTGCATTTTTCATTCTTGAATTATATTAATACAATGGAAAATGTGAATGTTATAAACATTAGATATTTTTATTAGTGTTGGATACCATGTCAACTACCGACGAGATCACCATGTCAAGGGACAAGACTCGGTCATGACTTCCAAGAGATCTTCGCTGGATGGAAGATAATCACTCGAGGAGGGACACAGATCAAGGGCCACGATAGGGGTAAGGAGATTAGGCTCCAATAACCCTACCGACGAGATCACCATGTCAACTACCGGATCTAAATCATCCGAAATTGAAAGCATGGGAGACAACGCCACATAATTAACATGCGGCGGGGGTGATACTGTCTGCATATAAGAACCACTTAGGGAGGTAACCCAGTCAGGGCCGATGAATGAAAGTTGATCGATAGTCACAATTCTTCCATCGTGAGGGAAAGATATCACACGGAAAAGAGTGGATACAATAGCTTTCATGGCATAGACATAATCCCGCCCAAGGA
>JASDQU010014391.1:51386-73063 GCA_032191745.1 Picea mariana
AACATATTAATGTATTTAGTAATACATTACATTAATGTATAATGTATTATAAATTAATTTATAATACAAATATATTAATACATTAAAGTACTCATGTGTAATGTAACATTAATAATATTAAATGATTGATGGATTAATAATGTAATGCATTAATTAATTAATACATTGATAAAGTAATAATACATTAAATATATCAATAAATACATTAAATGCATTAAAAAATAAATTAAGTATTAATACACTGATAAATTAATACATTATTAAATTATATACAAGGTAACATGATAAACTATTCATACATTAACAACACATTATTACATTCTTGTAATATATAAATTAAAGTATTAATGCATAATGTAACATATTAAATATTAATATGTTAACAATGTAATTTTGGAATTAATTAATAAATTAATATATTTTTAACTAATACATTTTTAAAGTATTAATACATTAATGATACATTATTAAAGTAATAATACATTAATAAAAATATTATTAAAGTATTAATACATTAATACATTTATTGAAAATGATTGTGGTTGATTATGGTGGACCATGATTATGGTTTCTTGTGATCAAGAATATGAATAACATTGATGAATATTCTAATAGATTAATTTAATTAACTAATTAATTAATTAATATATTTTTAATAAATACATAACTTAAGTAATAATACATTATTATATTAATATAATGTATAAATTAAAGTATTAATTTACATGAATGTATAATATAAAGTATTAATTAATTAATGCATTAATAATATAATGTATTAATTAAGTAATACATATATACAATACTAATTAGTGCATTTTAAAAGTATTAATATAATAATAACATGAAAGATTAATAATCCATTGTTAAAGTAATAATAAAAAAATATTGTTTCATACCTTAAATACATTAAATGAATTCCCCGGATGGGGTGACGCAATGCACAACACCGCCACCTGGTACAATGCCCAACCTCATATTAAATGTGGCAGACCACTCCCCATCTATTCAACATTAACGATGGGAGCAAGCCATTACAGCCGACCTCCGGGTAAGCGACCTCTCCCTTGTGGGAAAGGGTGGGCCCTGCAAGCATTTAATATGGAATATTTAATGCTGAGCCATGTCCCGCTGTCCCAAAAACCTGTGAAAGCGAGGAGGCATGGTCACATTCAGCTCATTCCTTCTCTGCAGCTTTCCGCCATTTGTGAGCTCTCGTGCGTTTTCCTCTGCATCCTTCCAATTTTTCTGAGCCCTGGTGCGTTTGATACCCACTCCTTCACTATGATGCCTAGGGAGCAAGGTAAACCCCTTCGTGCGTCGGCTTGGTACACCCACACTGCTCAACGACATAGGAGAAAACATTTGGAAAGAGCACTCTCGTTGGCCAACTCCATTCTTCGTCAGAGAGCACAGGCAACCCGTCTCTCACTCCAGACTTATGTAAATGACTTTGTGAAGGAGGAGCGTGCTTAGATCCCTCCAGAACAACTCTCATTCTCAGATAATTGGCAACGCACAAGCACTATGCAGGAAGAGAAAACTCTGACTACACATGAAACTCAAGCCAGAAGCAACATGATGGGAAGGCACGGTGATGAATTCCCAACCTGTTATGTTGAGGAAGTGCCTTACACGGAAAACACTCCGACTGCCCCAGAACCTCAAGCAAGAGGAAGCCTGAGGAGATGACCCTGTGAGGAATTCCCAGTGTGTTATTTCGAGGAAGTGCCTTACATGGATTTGGTCTTGCAAGGGACTTGTGCTGTAATTGAGCACCATGAAGACACAACAGCCATGGACAAGCGTGTGGGCAACGCAGGCACCTAGGTGGTTACTGCAGGCGAGGCAATGACAAGGGAAACGAAGGTCACTTCGGGCGAGGGTGACGAAACCCCAACACCACCTCCCAACCGAGCCATGCATTGACATATTGGTGCCCCGCCACCCTTTCTCCATCTGTCACACTTGGATTTAGTGTTTGAACTACGAGGACAGATAGAAAACCAGGAGCATAGGACCCTCCTCATGGGACAACGGTTGGATATGCTTTTTGAAGCATACTCAAATGCCCTAGCAAATAAAAAATGCCCAACATGGGCCCAAGAGTTTGTCATGTAGGTCAGAGAAACACGACAAGAGGACGAGGATGACAGGCCATGGGGTATTTGATCTAGTCAATTTCAATCTGGTTTTCTCTTTACTTCCAGCCATGTTGGGGCTCCCTTTTGCTTTAGCTCTTACTGTTCAGAGACAAGTCTAGGATTATAAAAAATCTCTCTGTAATGACTTAAACATTCTTAAGACGATGAATGGCCATCTATCCTGGTTTCCTTCAGGCAGGACAGATGGTGAAATAATCTTTTGTTTTTATCTAGAAGGAACATATGAGCCCCAAGTGATGTTGGTTTCTGGTAAACTGGCGGCACACTTGGCAGCTGTAGCACTGTTGTATCTTTTTGTTAATATAGTATAGCAGGCAACACCGTCTCTTTTACTTAAAAAAAATAAAAGAAAAATACATTAAATTAATTAATAAAATATTACTATATTACTATATAATGTAATAATTGTAAATTTTGTAGTCAGCCTTGTCGGCTGTTTTAATGACCTATTTTGTAATTAAAAGGTCATGGATTGGTATATATTGAGGATGTTTTTCCCTCATTTGAACATAACACAACTCACTCTCTTGTGAGAGACTATCTTTTAGCCTTTTGTTTGGTATTTTTGGTGTTTCAAGTGAGGCGAAACTCTTCTTGGAGGATTTCTCTTGGCATATATGGTGTTTCTCTCAAGAAAGGTTTACAGCTAGTTTTTGATTATGCATTCTTCATGATATGTAAGTGAATTTTTCATGCAAAACTTCTTAATTGAATGGTTTTAGGCTTAATTTCTTACATTTTCTATTATATTGCTGAATTTTGAAACCTTAGGTAGAAAACACACAAGTAGGTCATTGCTATATCTCCCCTTCATTGAGAAATTGTTTTAGCCATTGATGAAGGAAGATATACCCTAGTCATTGCTACACTTTTCTCCCTTTCTCTGAGCTAGCGTTGAAGTTATAGGTTGGAAAGAGAAGACGTCCTAGGCCTAGTTGAATCTACACCTGGGGTTTTAACCTTCTAGGGCTTGAAAGCCTTGCGCCTGCAACACTTTCTCCCTTAAATCTATACTTTGAAGCTAGCCGTTTTTCCAAGTGTATTTAGAGAAAGAGGAAGGAGAACGAGGCTTTTCTTAAGCAACATCGGAGTGAGCCTCCTTCCATTAGGGTTTTGATTCTAGGGCCCTGCCATTGCAGCACCTTGGAACCCTACCTTCTAGTCTCTAAGTATAAGTCCTCCCGAGACCTTTTATCCTTACTTTGACTCCATTTACCCTAAGTCACTGGTATTTTCTCCAACATTGAGCTTGTAGTGTGCAAAATCATCTTTTAAAACTTTCATTTTTGAAACCCTAACTAACCCTAACGCCACTAAATTAGGCTGACGTCATACTTGTTGAAACAAGCATTCTAACTAGAAAACAAGCAATTAAAAGATGACGTCAAGCATTTATTGAGCAATTTATTGATTGCAATATACTGTTGGCTTGGCCATTTTTATAGATATTGATGAATTGGTGATCTTGCATAAGTTATTTATCATAATGTTGACCTCATATTATCTATCATTTTGCTTATTAAATGAAATCAGATAGTCAATAAGTACTAACCCTTTGAATTATAACCTGCAAATATACATATTGTGTTTGTTATTGTGTTGTTCTGGGCAGGTGTTCTCAACAGGGACTTCACTTCTTTATTGGCTAATTAGCCAGATTATCTGATACTGGTGGTAACCTGAGAGGAGGGAAAACCTTAACTCTTGACCTTACATTCTTTGCCTCTTCAAACCCCAGGTTACCGGGGACGTCTCCCCTGGGATAACCTCCCTAAACAGAAAGAACCTCCCCATCGAGGTGACATTGGGTGGGCAAGGTTTCTGTTAGGCCAGTTTGTCCACTATCCTGTAGCCTGTGACCTAAAATACAAACTACGTGATAACATTTAGGCACCATTGCTCGGGAACACTGACTCGATTCTCCTCAGACTATAAACATTTTTGGTGAGCCTTGCCTCAGAGCCTTATTTCACAAGCTTACCTGGCAACTCCACTAGGGTGTTTTCCCTTGTATTTGATGATTTCAAGCAATTCATCTGGCGACTCAACAAATAGATAGAAACCTCGTAGTGGACGTCATTATATACCTTCATCTACTATGATGACCTCCACGAATCATGTCACCCCTGTAAGTGCTCCCAAATGGTCTCATAAAGAACTCTTTGGTCCTTTAAGCTTACCTAACACCCAAGGGGGGTTACATGATCTACCCAAGAGGGTCGAGTCCTGGATACCTATGTTCTCAGGGGAAGATGAATCCTATGGCAACTCTCATTGGACAAACTTCTGTGATGCTTTCCAGTTTCACCAATCCAGACAAGAACACCGCGATGTCTTCTTAAGGATCTTTGTGAGGTCACTCACCGGAAGTGCCAGGAGATGGATTAACAAACTCCCAAAAGGAAGCATCAAAAGCCCTGAAGATCTTGAACAAGCCTTCCAAAGAGATTGGTGTGAAAATAAAAGCATGGATTCCCTTTACACTCAATACACTAATATTTGCAAAGCCTCTAGTGAGGGCATTACGGATTTCAATGATAGGTTCAACCTTTTACTCAAGAAGATCAGGCCTAGTTTCTCAGAAGAAGTTGTCCTTCAACACTACTTGAACTCGTTGGAAGGAGTTCTACAGTTTACTCTCAAAGATAGGTCACCCTCGACTCTAGAAGAAGCACAAGACTTTTCTTGTCAGATTGAGCAGAACCTTGAGTTCGAAGACTACATTCATCAAGTCCATCTCTCGCACAATAATGACCACAAAGAGTCTAGTGATGAGGATGTCACCGAAGTTGAGCCTAAATTACTGGAAATTCTTGAAGTAAAACTCATGCCTCCAAAAAGGAAATGGAACACAGCTTTCTAAAAAACAAACAATGTTTTGGATGCCCCGAGACAACATGAGCCATCTAAGGATTTGGGCATGGCTACTCACAAAAAACCTAACTTTGAAGATGCCTTGTTTGTCTTGGACACACCAGTGTTGGAATATAAAGATATGAGTGAAGCCGATAAGTTTGAAGAAACTGATCCAAGCACTAGTATGTCTTGTATCCTCCAAAGGGTTAAAAGGATTCGTGAAATGTTAGAAATTTCTTTTCTAAAAAAGCAAGATTCAGATGACCAATTGCCTTTTAAGGGGATTCCCACACTATTACATACTGGTCATTCTGAGAAGGATGAACAAACACCCTTTTCAATGGATCCATACTTGTTTCAAGATTGTCCCACTTTTCCCTTGACAGGAGAAGACACAGATTGGGGTGATTATCCTGATGGTGCCTTTGATACCTCGAAAGATTCAGACAAAGATGGCTATCAATTATAGATAAAAGGTAATTTTGTTGAGTGGAACAAAGATGTTTTCAAAGACATAAAAGTTCCAAGCGCCATCATTGTGGATGAAAACCCTTGGTGTTTTCACTGTAGTGAAGCACATTGGGAACATGAATGTGCTTGCAGTAGTGGTGACCATCAACAGTTAAACAATATAGACTACTTCATAGAAGGCCCTCAAATAAATATCACCATTGAAGAGCATCAAGAGGCCATCAAAGAAGCATCCAGGTCAGCCAGGATGGAAGTAATAAACAAACTAGACCAGGAATCAAAAGAGAAGCTAAGGAAACAAGAGTTCCTGGTGTATAGGAGAAAGAAGTTGGACCAACCTTCCATTGAACAAACAAAAAACCCACCTGTGGATGTAATCTTTCCTAAAACATCCAATACTGAAAGGGTTAGTCTGAATTTTGACCTTGAAGGGGCATTATCCAATATGCTTGTAACCATCCCTTTGAGAGAAGTTATCAAGGCACCATCCATCAAAGAGTGATTTGACAACTTTTTCCAAGGATCAGATGGGCCATTGAAAGATGGAATTATTGGTCGTATCCAGAATGTACCTATAACTACAACTTATGAGAAAAATTCCAGTGATTCCATCAAAGATGACAAAGCACGTGACAAAGCCGGGTCGACTCCTCATAGATATTCTCCATAAGATACGCCTTTTTCAAAAGAGGAAAATTCGAGTCACATTAAATGGCCCACGAAAGAAGAATACCAACAACTCATGGATGATCTCAAAGCTCAGGAATCAGAGACTATGAAAATACTAAAGAAGGTGGAGGATGATGTATGGATCCATCCTTCACAGCAGAAAATCTTTATAGCAGAATCCCACCCACCTCCCTCTACACAATACACCAAGGTTATTCAAGTAACAACCAATTTCAGAGTCAAAGAGTACAAGGAGGGAGACATGGTTTGGATGTGGGATGCCAATAAATGGAAGCCTACTAATATCAAAGAAAACAATCATTTTTGGCTTGGCACTTTTAAGCTCGAGAGAAAGTCATTTAATGACTCCTATTACCTATCTACACTGGAGGGAAGAAGGCACACAGTGCCTGTCAGTGGGCACCTACTCAAACCTCACCAGGGTGGGGTAACCTGACTTCACAAGTAAGTATGAATAGGTAGGCATTTTTTCATGTATTATACCATCTGCATTTCATGTTTGTTTCCTCATATGCATCTGATTGTTTTATCTCATATGTATAAATGTTATGTTTTGTGGGGTGGAAATACCACCCCACCTTTGTTGCTGATATATTTTTCGAGTGTGAG
Organism: Picea mariana; assembly: GCA_032191745.1. Lineage (NCBI taxonomy): Eukaryota > Viridiplantae > Streptophyta > Pinopsida > Pinales > Pinaceae > Picea > Picea mariana. The sequence goes on from JASDQU010014391.1 coordinate 58,178, forward strand.
CAGGTCTGCAGGTTTATGCCAGAGATGCTGAGGTTCTCGTGTTCTCTACGGTGAGCTCATGTCCCCGATTTGGAGCCATATTTTATCCCTGATTTCTAGGGATAACTAGGAGATCATGTCTCAATGCCCACAGGTCCTAGACATGGAGTACCGAGAGTAGGATTGACCTAAGCATGGCCCTGGAGGGCCCATCCTTCTTCTTCTTCACCAGATTTGTCCTGTCAGCAGCAGCAGTATCTATCACCATCGGCTTGGACTTGCATCAGAGAAGACTCTTGCTCCATGAGGTAATTGGTCCAGGTATCATGGTATGTATCATTTTTTATCATTATAACTTTCTTATATATGCATCAGGTTCCTTACATTTCTGACAATTGCTTGGATCTTATACTAACCCACTTGACCATTGTTGGGGGGATTAACAGGGTGCCCTAGCAAGCTTGCATCCACGGGTTTTGGTTATCCACCAGGGGGGGATTTGAAAAGACATCATCCGCTCCTGCCATACAATCATTTTACATCTTATCTCCCATACATCCATCCCTTTCTCCTAGTCCGGGCATTAGGATGACCTTTGAGGGGTTACACTTTGTTCTGTGGGAAGAAGGGGCTAAAGGCCCAGGAGGTAGAAGTAGCTGGTAAAAGATAAAATCCATAGGGAATAAAACCTATAGATGCCTCGCCGAGGGATCCTCGAGAACGCAATAAAAGGCCTCTCGATAAGAAACAAAAGGGACCCAAAGAAAAATAATAAAACAAGACCTAACCAAGAGGATGGGAGGTCTCATCACANAAAAATAAAGAAAAAGTAATAAGAAAGAAAAGAAAAAGGGCAATAAAGGGGCTTGGAAAAAACTGCATCCATGACAGGTACAACTCGCCTCCTACAAAGGCACCCACGGACAATACCTACCCCTGGTCTTCATTATGACTTGAATTCCTTAGACTATATCACTTCATGTACATGGCTTGAATAATCTTCTTCGGAAACTTTCTTCTTCTTATGGATACTGGCCCAATAGGTCATTCTGTTTCTTTCTTCAACTTTGTATAGTAGGTCATTGTAATGTCTTTGAGCTATTAGATGATTGCTAGGGGTTTTATGCATGTATTTGATAAATTTAATGATGAGATATGATTGACATTGCTATGATCCTGAGGACTAATGAGCCCATGGAGGGAGAAGTTTTTGATGTGCAGGACCATACCTGACGGACAAGTACCAGTGGACTAGTACACATGGGGATATGATTAGCTCGGGCCTCCATGGGGCTGAAGAGCCCATCAGATGGTTGCTGGGATGGAAGAGACATGACAACATATGATGAGCCTTTGCACATGAAGAAAGAAGGACGTTCCACCCAGGACACTTTGGCTCAGCCCAACCTAAGGGGAATCACCCGCTTCAAATGGAACGTTTGCACCTTGATGGACAGGACGTCACCTAGGAGAGATGGACGTTATCTTGAGCATGTGGCAGTGTGTTGAGGTTATTGCCACGTGTGATAGCTTGGAGGAGCCCTAGAAGGGATAACGTCTCACTTCTGGATGCTGGATATGCCCCAAAAGGCCCAACATATCCCTCAAAAGGACGTCCCATCTTTTGCCCATTTTATGTCATTTGTCTAGCATTTAATGAAAAAATAGTGTAAATATTGTAGTCAGCCTTGTCGGCTATTTTAATGACGTATTTTGTAATTAAAAGGTCATGGATTGGTATATATAGAGGATGTTTTTCCCTCATTTGAACATAACACAACTCACTCTCTTGTGAGAGACTATCTTTTAGCCTTTTGTTTGGTGTTTTTGGTGTTTCAAGTGAGGCACAACTCTTCTTGGAGGATTCCTCTTGGAATATATGGTGTTTCTCTCAAGGAAGGTTTACAACTAGTGTTTTACTATGCATTCTTCATGATATGTAAGTGAATTTTTCATGCAAAACTTCTTAAGTGAATGGTTGTAGGCTTAATTTCTTACATTTGCTATTATATTTCTGAATTTTTAAACCCTAGGTAACAAGCACACAAGTAGGTCATTGCTATATGTCCCCTTGATTGAGAAATTGTTTTAGCCATTGATGAAGGAAGATATAGCCTAGTCGTTGCTACACTTTTCTCCCTTTTTCTGAGCTAGCATTGAAATTATAGGCTGAAAAGAGGAGACGTCCTAGGCCTAGTTGAATCTACACCTGGGGTTTTAACCTTCTAGGGTTTGAAAGCCTTTCCCTTGCAACACTTTCTCCCCTAAATCTGTACTTTGAAGCTAGCCGTTTTGCCAAGTGTATTTGGAGAAAGAGGAAGGAGCATGAGGCCTTCCTTAAGCAACACTGGAGTGAGCCTCCTTCCCTTAGGGTTTTGATTCTAGGGCCCTGCCATTACAGAACCTTGGAACCCTACCTTCTAGTATGTAAGTTTAAGTCCTCTTGGAACCTTTTGCCCTTACTTTGACTCCATTTACCCTAAGGAACTCATATTTTCTCCAACGCTGAGATTGTAGTGTGCAAAATCATCTTTTAAAACTTTCATTTTTGAATCCCTAACTAACCTTAATGCCACTAACTTAGGCTGACGTCATACTTGACGCAGCAAGCCTTCTAACTAGCAAACAAGCAATTAAAATATGACGTCAAGCATTTATTGATCAATTTGTTGATTGAAATATACTGTTGGCTGGGTCATTTTTATAGATATTGATGAATTGGTGATCTTGCATAAGTTATTTAACAGAACATTGACCTCATCTTATCTATCATTTTGCTTAATAAATGAAGTCAGATAGTCAAGAAATACTAACCCTTTGAATTATAACCTGCAAATATACATATTGTGTTTGTTATTGTGTTGTTCCGGGCAGGTGTTCTCAATAGGGACTTCACTTCTTTATTGGCTGATTAGCCGGATTATCTGATACTGGTGGAAAACTGAGAGGAGGGAAAACCTTAACTCTTGACCTTACATTCTTTGCCTCTTCAAACCCCAGTTTACCGGGGATGTCTCCCCTGGGCTAACCTCCCTAAACAGAAAGAACCTCCCCATCGAGGTGACATTGGGTGGGGAAGGTTCCTGTTACGCCAGTTTGTCCACTATCCTGTAGCCTGTGACCTAAAATACAAACTGCGTGATAACAAGCAACAAAAACATCTCTGAATAGGATTCTAGAACCATGCCAAATGTGTCAAGAAAATAAAAGAAGAGAATATGTAACATGTATGAAAGAAAACCAACCCCTTTACTACTAAGAAAAAAACCATCATATTTTATAGTAGCACAATCTAATTCAGAAATTTCACCTAATTCAAGACATCTAACAAAAATTTTCACTATAGAAGGATCACCATAATTGGCCCTACACCTACTTGTTCAACACTAAACTTTGATTCTTCCATCCTAAAAGGAACATTGGCTTTCACAAATCCTTCTTTTTCTACCAAAACTACTAGAAATGTTTCGAAAAACGCATGCATATGATGTACACAAAGATCATGTCCCTCCTTATCTATCAATATGTGGTGTACCAACCAACCAAAAACTATTCCATCTCCATTATCTATTGCACTTGCTTTGGATGCCAACCCTTAGCTAGATTATTGCCAATATAATCATAAAAAGTGAGTTGGTAGGGAATTTTTTACCAACCTTCAAATAAGATCAATTTTTTTGCTAGAACAACATCAACCCATCGATCTATTTCTTATTGGAATTATCTTTGATCCCACTGGTAATGAGTGGGACCAAATAATTTGATCAAAGTAGTTGTAGATCCATACCATATGGTTCTGGAAAAAATCAAAGATACAAAAAACATAACAGTAATATTGTTGGATAGGACCATTTCAATATTCCCCATGTGTCATCCTCTATATAAATATTGGGGAGGTCAAACACTTAATATGGAATAGATGTGATAATATACTCAATATAGATGATGCAATATTATGAGAACTTATTCCTCCCAAAATAAAGGGAACAAGACCTTCATCTCCCCATATTGGATCCACTGGTTTTTTTTTTCTAGTGAGTCCATAAGGATTAGACACCCATATCCCATGAAAATATAAAAAAAAATTCTAGTGAGTCCATAAAGATTAGACACCCATATCCCATGATAATATAAAAAAATTACATGGAATTATATAAATCTAGAATGAGCTAAATAAATCAATTCCAAATATTTTTAGAAAATCTAAACAAAGTTTTCTTGTACATTCATCAAAAACCATTTTGAGATCCTACTATATGAATGCCAAAATGTTGCCAAAAGAAGAAGCCATAAACCATGTTATGTTCACCAACCACACCTCCATAAGATTAATCACAATTTCTCTAGTGATGTTACATCCACTCCATTAATCATTTACTCTCAAACGAGTCATAAATGGTATAAAAAACATACCTTGTCTCCACGATCAAGAACATGATCAGATGGATAAAAAAAAACTAATTCATACAAAGCCATTGAACTATCCCAACCAAAAAGTAGACCGGTATGCATTATATGTATAAAAATTAACCAATAAGGATGATTCAATACAATGATATGAACGTGATACAAAGGAAAACTGATGCAGGAGCATCGCCAACTCATCAAGCGAGCCAGTGTGGAAGCGGAAGATAGTTGGACAAGCCAACACAAATTTTGAAAATGCTTTGGGATTGTTGCGCAAATCTTAAATGAGTTATTTAAGAAGAGGCACCTTTGTATATTGTAAATGGACCTTGAGTGGATAGCTCTCGTCCTTAGGTAGATAGTCGACATTTAATATAGTTAATGCTGGTAGATAGGAATTTAATTTCAGATTTGATAAGTTTAGAGTCCAAGAGGGAAAACGGATATAGACACCCTCATTGTATCATTGTATTATTATTAATCCAGGAAGAGCAAGAGCAGGCAGAGAAATGTATGAAGAAAACCCATGTACAGACATTTGAATTAATAGAAGAAAGCTTTGATTCAAATTCATGGTTTGTGTTGTTTCTCTATATATTGATGTTATGCCCATGAATATTTACTTCCTGTCATACAATTTCTTTTATATGCTGTGTATGTGAATTCATGGTGGAATTGAAGTCTGAGAGGGGGATGGAATGAGTTTCAATTGTTTCTCTACTTGAGCCAGAGGATTCCTGCAAGGAATGCATTCGAATCGTCCACAAGGAGTGCGTTGACAGAAGGGTTCAATTAGAGTTAGCTTTTGTTCTCATTCATTCAGAATGTGCAGATAGGCACAGTGTCATGCAAGGAGTGCGCGGGGAGAGTGAAAAGTCTCAGGGTTGCGAACCTAAGTAAGGAACTGAATGACTGTTGTTCCAGGTGTGCACAGAGTCAGGTGACTTCAACACTTAGGCGGGGTTGAAGATTTTCCGCAAGGAGTGCGTGCAAGAGGGTTCCAAGAAGACCGAAGTTGTGGAAATTCTCAGGAGGAATAGGCCTTCGAATTCACTCGAGGATAAGTGCAGGGAATCTACCACTGAAAATCCTAAGGGAAGCATCACAGGATTGGCGAGCAGGTGAACGAGTCTCATAGAGATACATTTCTCCATTTCACAGAATCATCAAAGGGAGAACGGACAGACGAAATCCTTTGAGGAGATTTCGCGAAGTTCTATGGGCCATTGGATTTCACGGAGGTGCAAGGAGGTTACGGCGAGAACGTCCAAAGGGTTCCAAGCTCAGTAGAGGTGGAGTCGTCGATCCCGAGTCACAAGGACCGTCGAATCTACACGTGGTATTGTGTATCGGGGATTCCCANCTCATGAAAATCGAAGTCTTGATAAGGTGATGGGACCATTGAATAGTCACCCCGCACGTGTGTTGAAGTTTTGTCACATCAAGTATCGGGAGTCGACAAATCAAAGTGCATGACATCGCGAGTAGCGAAACCGCGATAAGAAAAATTCCGATAGATACGGGAATAAGTCAGCGTTGACTGAGCCATCGGGTCTCGGGGATTCGAAAGCCCATAAATCGACTGTGAACTTGCGAAGCTGCGAGTTCCGATTCTCCGATAAACAAAGAAAGGGGGATTGTGTAGAAGAGAATCTGTGGGGTGCAGATTTCCCGATAGGGAAATGGAGGAACCTTGGAGTTGTTCGGTCCGAGAAGAAGAAGATCCTAAGGGATCGGGCGTGCTTGTGGGTGTGGTTGTGTCAGGTTTGGTATCAGAGCGGGAATATCTCTTTGCTTTCTCTAGCAGAGAAGGGAAATAAATTCACCATGCCACCCAGAAGAGATAGGAAATCACCTGATCGAGAGGATAGGGAGGTGTGAAGAAGAGGTAGGCAGGTAGCAAATCCAGAAATGGAGAGACAAATGTGAGATCTCTGAGCAAGACTCGAAGACATGAAGATAGCGCAAAGACGCACAGCTAGTCCAAGGGATCTGAGTGATTCCGAGAATGAAGTCGAGGTTGAACGAGAGGAGGAAGTTGTAGCCGAAGATGCAGCCAATGAATGTTTGATCAGAGCTATTGCCAAGATGGGTGAAACGACGAAGATGGACATTCCAGTTTACAAGGGAAACTTGGATGCAGAAGAGCTGCTAGATTGGATTAGAGCTCTGGATACCTACTTTGATTATGAAGAGGTCGAAGAGGACAAGAAGGTCAGACATGTTGTCACACGCTTGAAAGGACATGCAGCATTGTGGTGGAACGAGCTACAAGATGACAGATGATACAAAGGCAAGCAGAAGATTAAGAGTTGGGATCGAATGATTGCAAAGATGAAGGCAAAATTCATCCCAAGGGATTATCAAATTACTCTTTTCAGGAGGATGTAGAACCTGAGACATAAGCTGATGACAGTGAAAGAATACACTAAGGAATTCTATCGACTAAACATCAGGGCAGGTCATCGGGAGAGCGATGATGAGAAGGTTGCGATATATCTGAATGGTCTGAGATATGACATTCAGGATGAATTGAGCATGGTAACCATCCGAACGATGCAGGATGCTTATCAGATGGAACTGAAAGTAGAGGAGAAGCTGAGTCGTAAGGAAGGTCAGCGAGGGCGAGGCAGAAGTCAACCCAGAGGCAAGGCAGTTGCCCAGGACAAATACCAGAAGCCCAAGGAGGATTGGAAGAAACCTCAGTGTAAAGTTGAAAGAGGTGGAACCTCATAGAAAGGGCCATACGTTGAATAGAGAGGGCAACATACAGAGCAGAGCAGAGGATATGCTGACAACAATACTTTTCCTCGTACCAGAGGTAGAGGAAGAGGAAGAGGTGGAGTAATCACATGCTTCACATGTGGAAAGAATGGGCACAAGTCTTATGAGTGTCCAGAGAAAAAGAAGGACATCGGAGAAGCTCACATCACCGAGGCGCAGAGGCGGGATGTTGAGGCCGAAGACGTAGAAGGCGGAAGGTCGCTAATGATGCGAAAAGTCCTTTTGACACTCGAGAAAGAGGTGGAAAGTTCAGTGCAAAGGACCAGACTTTTTAGGACTGCTTGCAAGACCAAGGACAGGGTATGCAAGGTCATTGTTGACAGTGGTAGCACGGATAATCTCGTATCCACAGAGATGGTAGAAAAGATGGAGCTGGAGATGACTGATCATCCAAGCCCATACAGAGTTTCATGGCTACAAAAAGGACACTAGGTAACTGTTACTAAAAAATGCTTGGCTGAATTCAAAATAGGTGGGTATAATGATAAGATCTTATGTGATGTTATTCCCATGGATGTATTTCATTTATTGCTGGGTAGACCATGGCAATATGACATAAATGTGATTCATGATGGGAGAATGAACACATATACCCTGGAGAAGAATGGGAGAACCCATATGTTGCTTCCGATAAAGGATAAAGAGGTGAAGCTGGAAGTGAACAACACAATACTTCTCATGAGTGGGAAGGAGCTTCTTACAGAGGTGAAGAAGAAGGAAGATCCACAATTCTTTGTGGTTAGGAAACCGAGGATTGTTCTGACTAGCACAAGAGTGGACGATCTACCAGATGAAATTCAAGAACTACTGGAAGAGTTCGCTGATATCATAGTGGACGAATTACCTCATTTGTTGCCACTAATGAGGAGTGTGAGTCATCATATTGACCTCATACCAGGAGCCAGTTCTCCAAATAAAGTCACGTACAGGTTGACGCCGCAGGAAAATGAGGAGGTTAAGAAGCAGTTCCAGGAGTTGATGGACAAAGGATTGGTCAGGGAGAGCTTGAGTCCATGTGTTATTCCAACAGTACTCAGTCCAAACAAAGACGGAGGTTGGAGAATGTGTACTGAATCAAGAGCGATCAACAAGATAACCATTAGATACAGGTTTCCATTGCCGAGAATGGATGATTTAATGGATTTTCTGAGTGGGGCAAAGTATTTTTCAAAGATCGATTTGAAAAGCGGATATCACCAGATTCGCATGAGAGAGGGTGATGAGTGGAAAATAACATTCAAGACAAACAAAGGTTTGTATGAATGGCTTGTCATGCCATTTGTCTTAACAAATGCAACAAGTACTTTTATGAGGTTGATGAATGAAGTCCTAAAAGATTTCATCAGAAAATTAGTCATCATGTATTTGGATGATATACTAATTTTCAGTAAATCTATGGCAGAACACTTGAAGCATTTGGCTATAGTGATGAAGAAGCTACAGTAAGAGAAGCTGTTGATTAACATGAAGAAGTCCTCATTTATGAAGACAGAGCTCATTTACTTGGGTTTTGTTATTTCAGCGAATGAATTGAGGATGGATCCAGATATGGTAGAAGTGATCAAGAATTGGCCATTACCGAGAAATATTTTCGAGGTGAGAAGTTTTCATGATTTGGCTAGTTTCTACCGAAAATTCATCGGGAATTTCAGTGGAATCAGCGCAGCGATGATGGATATAGTGAAGAAGCGGAATAAGTCTTTTCACTGGACAACAGAGGCTGAGAAGAGTTTCAATTTGTTGAAGCGGAAGATCACATAACAACCAGTTTTGGTGTTGCTGGATTTCCTGAAGACATTTCAGGTGAAATTTGATGCCAATGGGTTTGCTATAGGAGCGGTCTTGAGTCAGGAAGACATACCAATTGCATATTTCAGCGAGAAGATGAATGAGGCAAAGTTGAAATACTCCACATACGACAAGGAATTTTATGCTATCATACAGGCACTGAAGAAGTGGAGGCATTACTTGATCCCAAAAGAATTTGTTTTGTACAATAATAACCATGCATTGCAGTTTGTGACTCAATAGGAGAAGTTGAATCAGAAACATGCCAAATGGGTAGAGTATATACAGAATTTCACATTTTTTACTAAGCATATTTCTGGTACTGCTAACAAAGTGGATGATGCTTTGAGCAGGAAGTGTTTGTTGTTTCAGGAATTCCGAGTCAAAACATTGGGTTTTGATGATATCAGGGACATGTACGCAGGTGATGCAGATTTTGCAGAGGCATATCAAGCAGCTGAGAATCCAGTTCTCAGAGACAAAAGCCCTTCGATAGATTATATGATCCAGGAGGGATTGTTGTTCAGAGGCAATCAATTGTGCATTCCGAATTGCTCCATGAGGGAGAACCTGTTAAAAGAGAAGCACAGTGGTGGATTGGCAGGACATTTTGGCCATGATAAGACATTCGCAAAGCTGAATGAGTCATATTTTTGGCCGGGAATGCGAGAAGATGTCAAGAGGTTCATTGACAGATGTCGAATTTGCCAGCATTCGAAGGGAAGGAAGTAGAATGTAGGTTTTTATCAGCCATTGCCCATACCAGAGAGGCCATGGGGGGCGATAAGCATGGATTTTGTATTGGGTTTGCCAAGGACACAAAGAGGTGTTGATTCAATATTTGTGGTAGTAGATAGATTTTCTAAGATGGCACATTTTATTCCATACCAGAAGACCAGCGATGCGACTCACATCGCAAATCTGTTTTTCAAAGAGGTCATTCGACTTCATGGATTGCCGAAAATCATAGCTCTGAGTAGAGACACTAAATTCATAGGGCATTTTTGGAGGACCTTATGGAAGAAGCTAGGAACTAACTTGGCGTTTAGTTCTGCTTATCATCCTCAGACGGATGGACAAACAGAGGTAGTGAACAGAAGTCTGGGAGACTTACTGAGGAGCTTAGTGACAGAGAACCATAGCAGCTAGGATAACATATTACCACAAGCAGAGTTCACATACAATGACTCAGTGAACATGAGTATAGGCCGAAGTCTATTTCAGGTTGTATACGGGACATAGCCGAGAGGATTTTCTTAACTGGTGGATTCAGAACAGACTGCTACTAGCAGTGCTAGTGCAGAAGAGTTCGTTGAGGCGATGAAAGAACTTCACAGCAGGGTGAAGGAGCAACTGCTGAAATCAAATTAGGAATACAAGTGCAGAGCAGATCAACATTGTAGACAACTTTAGTTCGAAGTTGATGATCTATTTCTGGCACATTTGAGGAAGGAAAGGTTCCCAAGGGGAACATACAATAAGTTAAAGATGAATAAAATTGGTGCATGCAAGGTCTTGAGAAAATTCAGAGAAAATGCTTATGAGATCGAGTTGTCGGATGGCATCGGAATATCTCCGATATTCAACATCTCATATTTATACCCATACAGGGCTGGAGAAGTAGAGACTGGAATAGAGGAGTCAGCGATCCAGTGGATGAAATAGATGCCAGTTGTAGAGAGGCCATAGATGGAGTGCATACTAGACAAGAGAGTGGGTAAGAAGACCAGGTGGAAGCAGTATTTTGAGTATCTAGTCAAGCGGAAGAATAACCCAGTGGAAGATGCTATCTGGGAGACTGAAGAAAAAATACAGAAGAATCACTGTGCAGGAGCTCATGGACAAGAGCCCATGAAATTTTTGAAGCCGAGGAGTATGATGCAGGAGCATCACCAGCTCATCAAGCGAGCCAGCGTGAAAGCGGAAGACAACTGGACAAGCCAACACAAATTTTGAAAATGCTTTGGGACTGTTGCACAAATCTTAAATGAGTCATTTAAGAAGAGGTGCCTTTGTATATTATAATTGGACCTTGAGCAGATAGCTCTCGTCCTTAGGTAGATAGTCGGCATTTAATATAGTTAATGCTGGTAGATAGGAATTTAATTTTAGATTTGATAGGTTTAGAGTCCAAGAGGGAAAATGGATATAGACACCCTCATTGTATCATTTTATTATTATCAGTCTAGGAAGAGCAAGAGTGGGCAGAGAACTGTATGAAGAACACCCATGTACAGACATTTGAATTAATAGAAGAAATCTTTGATTCAAATTCATGGTTTGTGTTGTTTCTCTATATATTGATGTTATGCCCATGAATATTTGCTTCCTGCCATACAATTGATTTTATATGTTGTGTATGTGATTTCATGGTGGAATTAAAGTCTAAGAGGGGGATGGAATGAGTTTCAATTGTCTCTCTACTTGAGCTAGAGGATTCCTGTAAGGAGTGCAGTTGAATCGTCCGCAAGGGGTGCGTTGACAGAAGGGTTCAATTAGAGTTAGCTTTTGTTCTCATTCATCCAGAAGGTGCAGATAGGCACAATGTCGTGCAAGGAGTGCGCAGGCAGAGTGAAAAGTCTCAGGGTTGCGAACCTGAGTAAGGAACTGAAAGACTACTGCTGCAGGTGTGCGTAGAGTCAGGTGACTTCAACACTTAGGCGGGGTTGAAGATTTTCCGCAAGGAGTGCGTGCAAGAGGGTTCCAAGAAGACCGAAGTTGTGGAAAAGCTCAGGAGGAATAGGCCATCGAATTCAATGGAGGGTAAGTGCAGGGAAGCTGCCATTGAAAATCCTGAGGGAAGTGTCGCAGGATTGGCAAGCAGGTGAATGAGTCTCGTAGAGAGACATTTCTCCATTTCGCAGAATCATCAAAGGGAGAACGGACGGACGAAATCCTTTGAGGAGATTTCGCGAAGTTTCGTTGGCCATTGGATTTCGTGGAGATGCAAGGAGGTTACGGCGACAACGTCCAAAGTGTTCCAAGCTCAGGAGAGGTGGAGCCGTCGATCCCGAGTCACAGGGACCGTTGGATCTACATGTGGTATTGTGTATCGGGGATTCGCAAGTCAAAGCTCCAAGTTGTTGCAACGATACTTGCGATATCGTGATCTGCGATATACCGACAAGCCTAGAACCATCCATCAGTGGGGACGCGTGTCAGGAGATTCCGAGGAGTCAGAGTTCGGAGTACCGGGGATCGAGAAATGGTAAGACTCGAAACCTTCAGCATTAGGATTCATGATCCCGCGAATTCCGAAGTCCCGATAAGGTGACGGACCATTGAATAGTCAACCCACACGTGTGTCGGAGTTTCGTCACATCGAGTATCGGGAGTCGGCAAATCAAAGTGCACAACATCGTGAGTAGCGAAACCGCAATAAGAAAAATTCTGATAGATACGGGAAGAAGTGAGCGTTGACTGAGCCATCGGGTCTTGGGGATTCGAGAGCCCAGAAATCGACCGTGAAGTTGCGAAGCCGCGAGTTCCGATTCTCCGATAAACAAAGAAAGGGGGATCGTGCAGAAGAGAATCTGTGGGGTGTAGATTTCCCGATAGGGAAATAGAGGAACCTTGGAGTTCCTCGGGACGAGAAGAAGAAGATCCTGAGGGAGCAGGCATGCCTACGGGTGCGGCTGCGTCAAAAACCGATGCAAACACCCAATTTTTTATTAAAAAAGTAGGCACTATGCAACATTCTTACATTGAATTGAAAGAGATCTCACTATTAAGCTAGACACATATCATCTCAAAGGTGAACATCTATTCACTTGGACATTGCTAATGATGGAACTCAATCAAAACAATTTATTTTAAAGAAGCAAAAATATTTTGTTGTTTGAATATACCAATACACAATGCGAAAATTCTTCCCATTTTTATTGTTAAAACAGATAAATATAAAAAATAAATAAAAATGAAAACTAATCTCCTTAATCATCCTTTTGTTCGACCATGTATGATATCTCATTTACTTCCAATTTAAGTACCAAATGGGTTATAGTTTCCAATAAACACATACCATAAGTCCATCTCTTCATTAATATTTATGTTGTACTTATGGATCCCCGAGATTATGTAATTCTTACTCTTAAGTTATTTCTTTACATAGTAGTGATATTTTTCGTTTCTTTTTTAATCATTGGATTTCTATAGACTTTTACTGAACAATCCATGACATAATCGAAGACATAAAAAATAGGCCAAAAATTATCTAGGTTAATGGGTCTTTTCCATTCCATAGAAAGTTTTGGATTTATCTATTTTTAGGATTAATAGTGACTGAATGGATAGAGAGATATTTGAACCCTGGTTACTGATTATCCATACTACTGATTAACAATCCTCCCACTTAGCCATGTCTCCAAGATGGAAAAGTTCATATTTAACAAACCAAATGGTGAAGTAAAAGGTGTATACTATAACATGCACAAACAATATAATTAATATTCCAATTATTTACTTCGATAAAAACCAATAATCATATTTTACATTTCCTTTAGAAAAAATATTTGTTTTTTCTAACCTTTCTAGCCTGGCCACAAGGGAGGCCAAGAAAATAAAAAAACCAGTCATACAATTCTTTATCTTATTTCAAAGTTAAAATAGTTGTTGTAAACGAAAAAACAAAAAAAAAACTATAAAAAATTGAACCTCTATTGTCACCTCTTCATTCCCTCTCCAATTATTTTGAATAAATGGCTTTACATGGATTAGTCCATTTATTCCTCTCTAGTATCAAATTTCATTATTTGGGTATTGAGATACATAAATGGACTCTCCATCTATTTTATGTATTATTGTAAATATATAAGTTGTTGAAGGTTATGGGTTTATGATAAAAAATACATATATAAAGAAGAAGAAAAAAAAAGTAATTGATATCCTCAACATTTTATTCATATATTCATGAGTTGATGGAATCAAAGGCTGCAAGAACAACCAAAAGAGTCTAAAAATTTCTAACAAAAGTACCTTAGTTTCTAGTAAGTTTTCTTTATAATTCTAATAGTATTTTTGAGAGATGATTAGAATTACAAGTTTTATTCCCCAAAATTGTAGATGTTCCAAAAAAAAATAGGTATATAAATAAAATGCACAATTTAATTTCTTTGTCTATATTATAATTTTCTATTTCCATATTCAATCAAATAACCTAACCAAGAAGAAACTTTACTCTATAGGTTTTCATTGTCCATATTATAATTTTCTATTTCCATATTCAGTCAAATACACTACCCAAGACGAAACTTTACTCTATAAGTTTTCATTGTCCATATTATAATTTTCTCCACTTTTTTTTTTGAAGATCAAGTATCAGTGCCTCAGACCATGAAAGGTCATCGAGACAGAGGGGCCACTCGTATTGTTGTAGCAAGAATCTGATTTCTTAGTAATCATCAAACCCATTACCTAATGAATTAACATCACAATCAGAGCTGGGAAAGGTTGAAAAGGTCGCAATTGGGATTGGTCAAGGCCAATCGAGTTCCATATGAGACTTCGGAATATCTACGATGATTGGTGTACGCTCAAAATTTCCGAAAATGCAGGGTTGCAGAAATACGTTTTAGCATATAGTCCAAATTCACTGTTGTATTTCTTTATCATAAAGAACTAGTCATGCAGCTGGCGCTATATTGCTTTGAAGCTTTGTGTTTGTAGTGTAATCAGACGACAGTGAGATAGAAATAGTAGTAAATAGACGCAATTGCGCGAAGAAATATCGAGCTACTGTACTAGATACTAGAAAATATAATTACAGAAAATATCCATAGCCACTGCTTCAGTATGATTACAGATACTAGAAAATATAATTACTGATAAGCTCGAATCCAGGATATTCTTTTGATATGGTAGCTACTACAACTACATTATGTCCTCAAAAGATAGTGGCGGCGCCGGCGAATCTATGGTCATCATATATAT
>JASDQU010014391.1:73200-94721 GCA_032191745.1 Picea mariana
TTGAATGTGTCCGTTCATTTGTTTTCCAGGAACCTTGTAAAAGTAAAACGTATGGATCTAGTCGTCGAATTTTGTATATTTTTGTTTAATTTAATACCATCTCAATTGCTGATACTAATGAGCGTGGGATAGGGACTCATTATATGGAACAATTGTTTTCGAATAATGGTGTCAGGTGTGCAAGTGGCTATTCAATATCTAGGTTGATCTCTTGTAACTCTTAAACACTACAACTTTTTTTATTTTTTTTTAAAGCAATAACATAAAATATGGTTCAAACAATTCCACGTTGAATATTGGACCTAATCCAGGTGACGTATGATGGAATGTTAAGCTTAAAAGTATTTTTCCCAATTTTCTCAAGTATAATCGAATGACCATATCTCAAAGGATTCAACTATTTGTACAGGATTCAACTATTTGTATAGGCCACTAAATATTTCCTCATGTAGCTACAACCATACTTGATCCCCATCGTGGAATGAATAAGGAATAGTGTGCTCTCGCGTCGATACCCAACTTTTTCACTAGCTATTTGAAGCATATTTTGTTTGTGCTCGTGTCGAACCCTAACTTTTTCACTAGCTATTTGAAGCATATTTGTTTGTGCATTTATTTCTCACAAACCATATCCTTCAACTTAAGTGCAATTTGAAACATATTTTGTTTGTGCATTTATTCAATTTGAGTGCATTATCTATTTTTCATTCATGGTCCATGTCGATGAGAACAAATGATCTACTAGTATATTTTAAAACGAATCTTGACTCTTGAGATATGTTTACACTTTTTGGTAGCTAGGTCGTATGTATTAGAGTCTCTCATCATCCAATGTTCTATGATGCTTATTGTTGTAACTACAAAGAAATTCTACCACCATGCGATTAATAACCTTGATTTGTCCATGTATGTGAGGATGAAATGCTAGCAACATGATTAGCTTGTGTGAAGTTGTTATTGTGTAATGTCTTAAAAAAAATGGTTACAAATCTTGAATTTAAAAAAATGGTTACAAATTTTGACTTTAAGTCACGAGTGTTGATGATTATGAATGCACAATGATATGGTTTCTAACTACATTGCTAGAGTTTAAAAATTCTAGTGTTGTATTCTTATAGGAAAGTCATTATTACAAGCTATGACATGGTACCAATGAATCATGCCACCTAGGTAATGATAGATAACAATATAGTTGACGAAGTAATAAATCTATGATATCGAAAAATCATGTAAAAAATTAGGCTATTTATGGAAACCAAATACATATAAAAATAAACAGTAACAAGTGAAAGATATGAAGAATACTAAGGACATGATGTAAGAATGGATTGAAAAGGAAGATAGCTACATAGCACCTAGTCCTTGCTATGTTGAATGAATGTAGTCTTTGCTGGAGCATATTAAATGGCATTAAACTCCACACTAACACAGATTATATTTTTTTTGTAATACTTATTTGATATGTGACAACGCTGCAATATGTTAGAGAAAATTTAATTTTGTACAATTTATATATATGGAGTAAAATATTATAACTTCAAAATCTAAATATCATATGGAATAAAACCAGAAATGCTATGTTAAATCAGTTATATCAAAAACTTGAAAAAACATCTGTAGCACAAGGATAAGACTTCTTCCCGATTTAATTTTGTATTTGTTACAAAGTTTAATTGTTAACCAAAAAAACATGGCAATGAATGCAAATATAACATTATTACTAGAAACAACCACTTTATAAAAGTGGTTGATATACTTCTATCAGCGCCATTAGTTTGGAAAAGGGAAAAATGACACCAATAGTGTATATCAACCACTTTTATAAAGTGGTTGTTTCTAGTTACGATCAATATGCTTTGGCAAATACCATTAATATATTAATACATTTAATTAATACAATAATTTAATATTATATTAATTTAATATATAATAAAAATGTATAAATTAAAGATTAATCGATTTATAAATATACTAAAGTATTAATGTATAAATGTAACATATTAATTGATTGGTACATTGATAATGTAACGTATTAATGTATTTAGTAATACATTACATTAATGTATAATGTATTATAAATTAATTTATAATACAAATATATTAATACATTAAAGTACTCATGTGTAATGTAATAATGTAAAGTAGATTAATAATGTAATGCATTAATTAATTAATACATTGATAAAGTAATAATACATTAATAAATTAATAAATTAATACATTAAATATATCAATAAATACATTACATGCATTAAAAAAATAAATTAAGTATTAATACATTGATAAAGTAATACATTATTAAATTATGTAGAATGTAACATGATAAACTATTAATACATTAACAATAGATTATTACATTCTTGTAATATATAAATTAAAGTATTAATGCATTATGCATAATGTAACATATTAAATATTAATACATTAATAATGTAATTTTTGAATTAATTAATAAATTAATATATTTTTAACTAATACATTGTTAAAGTATTAATATATTAATGATACATTATTAAAGTAATAATACATTAATAAAAATATTATTAAAGTATTAATACATTAATACATTTATTGAAAATGATTGTGGTTGATTATGGTGGACCATGATTATGGTTTCTTGTGATCAAGAATATGAATAACATTGATGAATATTATAATAGATTAATTTAGTTAATTAATTCATTAATACATTCTTAATAAATACATAACTTAAGTAATAATACATTATTATATTAATATATTGTATAAATTAAAGTATTAACTTACATGAATGTATAATATAAAGTATTAATTAATTAATGCATTAGTAATATAATGCATTAATTAAGTAATACATTTATACAATATTAATTAGTGCATTTTTAAAGTATTAATATAATAATAACATAAAAGATTAATAATACATTGTTAAAGTAATAATAAAAGATATTGTTTCATACCTTGAATACATTAAATGAATTCCTCGGATGGGGTGATGCGATGCAGAACACCGCCAGCTGGTACAATGCCCAACCTCATATTAAATGCAGCAAACCACTCCCCATCTATTCAACATTAACGATGGGAGCAAGCCATTACAGCCAACCTCCGGGTAAGCGACCTCTCCCTCGCGGGAAAGGGTGGGCCCTGCAAGCATTTAGTATGGAAGATTTAATGCGGAGCCATGTCCTGCTGTCCCACAAGCCCGTGAAAGCGAGGAGGCATCGTCACATTCAGCTTATTCCTTCTCTGCAGCTTTCCACCATTTGTGAGATCTGGTGTGTTTTCCTCTGCATCCTTCCGATTTTTCTGAGCCGTGGTAAGTTTGATACCCACTCCTTCACTACAATGCCTAAGGAGTGAGGTAAACCCCTTTGTGGGTCGGCTTCATACACCCACACTGCTCAACGACAGAGGAGACAACATTTGGAAAGAGCACTTTCGTTGGCCAACTCCATTCTTCGTCAGAGAGCACAGGAAACCTGTCTCTCACTCCAGGCTTATGTAAATGAGTTTGCGAGGGAGGAGTGTGCTCAAATCCCTCCAGAACAACTCTCACTCTCAGATAATTGGCAGCCCACAATCACTATGTATGAAGAGAAAATTCCAACTACACATGAAACTCAAGCCAGAAGCAGCATGATGGGAAGGCTTGGTGATGAATTCCAAACCTGTTATGTCAAGGAAGTACCCTACACGGAAAACACTCTGACTGCCCCGGAACCTCAAGCAAGAGGAAGCATGAGGGGAGGACTCTGTGACGAATTCCCAATGTGTTATTTCGAGGAAGTGCCTTACATGGATTTGGTCATGCAAGGGACTTTCACTGTAATTGAGCACCATGAAGACACAACAACCATGGACAGGGGTGTGGGAAATGCAGGCACATAGGTGGTTACTCCAGGCGAGGCAGTGACAAGTTAAACGAAGGTCACTCTAGGCGAGGGTGATGAAACCCCAGCGCCACGTCCCAACCGATCCATGCATGCACATACTGGTGCCCCGCCACCCTTCCTCCATGTGTCTCACCAGGATTTAGTGTTTGAACTACAAGGAAATTTGGAAAACCAGGAGCATAGGACCCTCCTCATGGGACAACGGTTGGATATGCATTTTGAAGCATACTCCAATGCCATGGAAAATAAAAAATGCCCAACATAGGCCCAGGAGTTTGTCATGTAGGTCAAAGCAACGCGATAAGAGGACAAGGATGGCAGGCCACCAGGTATTTGATCTAGTCAATTTCAGTCTGGTTTTCTCTTTTACTTCCAGCCATTTTGGGGCTCCCTTTTGATTTATCTCTTACTGTTTAGAGACAAGTCTAGTCTTATAAAAAAGCTCTCTGTAATGCCTTAAAGAGTCTTAAGACGATGCATGGCCATCTATACTGGTCTCCTTCGGGGAGGATAGATGGTGAAACAATCTTTTGTTTTTATCTAGAAGGAACATATGAGCCCCAAGTGATGTTGCTTTCTGGTAAAATGGGGGAACACTTGGTGGCTGTAGCACTCTTGTATCTTTTTGTTAATATAATATAGTAGGCAACACCATCTTTTTTACTTAAAAAAAATAAACGAAATATACATTAAATGAATTAATAAATAAATTAATAAAATATTACTATATTACTGTATAATGTAATAATTGTAAATTTTGTAGTTAGCCTTGTCGGCTGTTTTAATGACCTATTTTGTAATTAAAAGGTCATGGACTGGTATATATTGAGGACGTTTTTCCCTCATTTGAACATAACACAACTCACTCTCTTGTGAGAGACTATCTTTTAGCCTTTTGTTCGGTATTTTTGGTGTTTCAAGTGAGGCGCAACTCTTCTTGGAGGATTTCTCTAGGGATATATGGTGTTTCTCTCAAGGAGGGTTTACAACTAGGGTTTGATTATGCATTCTTCATGATATGTAAGTGAATTTTTCATGCAAAACTTCTTAAGTGAATGGTTGTAGGCTTAATTTCTTACATTTGCTATTATATTGTTGAATTTTGAAACCCTAGGTAGTAAGCACACAATTAGGTCATTGCTATATGTCCCCTTGATTGAGAAATTGTTTTAGCCATTGATGAAGGAAGATATAGCCTAGCCGTTGCGACACTTTTCTCCCTTTTTCTGAGCTAGCGTTGAATTCATAGGTTGAAAAGAGGAGACATCCTAGGCCTAGTTGAATCTACACCTCGGGTTTTAACCTTCTAGGGTTTGAAATCCTTGTGCTTGCAACACTTTCTCCCTTAAATCTATACTTTGAAGCTAGCCGTTTTGCCAAGTGTATTTAGAGAAAGAGGAAGGAGCACGAGCCTTTTCTTAATCAACACCGGAGTGAGACTCCTTCCCTTAGGGTTTTGATTCTAGGGCCCTGCCATTGCAGCACATTGGAACCCTACATTCTAGTCTCTAAGTTTAAGTCCTCTTGAGATCTTTTGCCCTTACTTTGACTCTATTTACCCTAAGGCACTGGTATTTTCTCCAACGTTGAGCTTGTAGTGTGCAAAATCATCTTTTAAAACTTTCATTTTTGAAACCCTAACTAACCCTAACGCCACTAACTTAGGTTGACGTCCTACTTGACACAACAAGCCTTCTAACTAGCAAAAAAGCAATTAAAAGATGACGTCAAGCATTTATTGAGCAATTTTTTGATTTAAATATACTGTTGGCTTGGTCATTTTTATAGGTATTGATGAATTGGTGATCTTGCATAAGTTATTTAGCAGAACGTTGACCTCATCTTATCTATCATTTTGCTTATTAAATGAAATCAGATAGTCAAGAAGTACTAACCCTTTGAATTATAACTTGCAAATATACATATTGTGTTTGTTATTGTGTTGTTTCAGGCAGGTGTTCTCAACAGGGACTTTACTTCTTTATTGGCTGATTAGTCGGATTATTTGATACCGGTGATAACCTGAGAGGAGGGAAAACCTTAACTCTTGAAATTACATTCTTTGCCTCTTCAAACCCCAGGTTACCGGGGACGTCTCCCCTAAGATAACCTCCCTAAACAAAAATAACCTCCCCATCGAGGTGACATTGGGTGGGGAAGGTTTATGTTACACTAGTTTGTCCACTATCGTGTAGCTTGTGACATAAAATACAAACTGTGCAATAACATTTTGGCGTCATTGCTAGGGAACACTGAGTCAATTCTCCTCAGATGACAAACCTTTTCGGTAAGCCTTGCCTTAGAGCCTTATTTCACAAGCTTACATGGCGACTCCAATGGGGTGTTTTCCCTTGTATTTGATGATTTCAAGCAAGTCATCTGGCAACTCCACAAATAGCTAATGACGACTCGTAGTGGACGTCACTATATAACTTTATCTACTACTATGACATCCATGAATCCTGTCACCCCTGTAAGTGCTCCCAAATGGTCTCATAAAGAATTATTTGGTCCTTTAAGCTTACCTAATACCCAATGGGGGTTACATGATCTACCCAAGAGGGTCGAGTCCTGGATACCTAAGTTCTAAGGGGAAGATGGATCCTATGGCAGCTCTCATTGGACAGACTTCTGTGATACTTTCCAGTTTCACCAATCCAGACAATAACACCCAGATGTCTTCTTAAGGCTCTTTTTGATCTCACTCACCAGAAGTGACAGCAGATGGATTAACAGACTCCCGAAAGGAAGCATCAAAAGCCCTGAAGATCTTGAACAAGCCTTCCAAAGAGATTGGTGTGAAAAAGAAAGCATGGATTCCCTTTACTCTCAATACACTAATATTTGCAAAGCCTCTAGTGAGGGCATTAGGGATTTCAGTGATAGGTTCAACCTTTTACTCAAGAAGATCAGGCCTAGTTTCTCAGAAGAAGCTGTCCTCCAACACTACTTGAACTCATTGGAAGGAGTTCTGCAGTTTACTCTCAAAGATAGATCACCCTCGACTCTAGAAGAAGCACAAGACTTTGCTTGTCGGATTGAGTAGAACCTTGAGTTCGAAGACTACATTCATCAAGTCAATATCTCACACAATAATAACCACAAAGAGTCTAGTGATGACGATGTCACTGAAGCTCAGCCTAAATTCCCAGAAATTCTTGAAGTAAAACTCGTGCCTCCCAAAAGGAAATGGAACACAGCTTTCTCAAAAGCAAACAATGTTTTGGCTGCCCCGAGACAACATGAGCCATATAAGGATTTGGGCATGGCTACTCACAAAAAACCCAACTTTGAATATGCCTTGTTTGTCTTGGACACACCAATGTTGGAAGATCAAGATATGAGTGAAGATGATAAGTCTGAAGAAACTAATCCAAGCATTAGTATGTCTTGTATCGTGCAAAGGGTTAAAAGGATTCGTGAAATGTTAGAAATTTTTTTTCTAAAAAAGAAAGATTCAGATGACCAATTGCCTTTTAAGGGGATTCCCACACTATTACATACTGGTCATTCTGAGAAGGATGAACAAACACCCTTTTCAATGGATCCATACTTGTTTCAAGATTGTCCCACTTTTCCCTTGACAGGAGAAGACACAGATTGGGGTGATTATCCTGATGGTGCCTCTGATACCTCAAAAGATTCAGATGAAGATGGCTATCCAATACAGATAAAAAGTAATTTCATTGAGTGGAACATAGATGTTTTCAAAGACATAAAAGTTCCAAGTGCCATCATTATGGATGAAAACCCTTGGTTTTTTCAATGTAGTGAAGCACATTGGGAACATGAATGTCCTTGCAGTAGTGGTTACCATCAATAGGTAAACAATATAGACTGCTTCATAGAATCCCCTCAAATAAATATCACCACTGAAGAGCATCAAGAGGCCATCAAAGAAGTAGCCAGGTCAGCCAGGATGGCGGTAATAAACAAAATAGACCAGGAATAAAAAGAGAAGCTAAAGAAACAAGAGTTCATGGTGTATAGGAGAAAGAAGTTGGACCAACCTTCGACTGAACAAATAAAAAACCCACCTGTGGATGTAATATTTCCTAAAACAACCAATAATGAAAGGGTTAGTCTGAATTTTGACCTTGAAGGGGCATTATCCAATATGCTTGTAACCATCCCTTTGAGAGAAGTTATCAAGGCACGATCCATCAAAGAGCGATTTGACAACTTTTTCCAAGGATCAGATGGGGCATTGAAATATGGAACTATTGTTCATATCCAGAATGTACCTGTAACTACAACTTATGAGCAAAAGTCCAGTGATTCCATTAAAGATGACAAAGCACGTGACAAAGCATATTCTCCAGAAGATATGCTGTTTGCAAGAAGATACGCCTTTTGCAAAAGAGGAAAATTCGAGTCAGATTGAATGGCCCACGAAAGATGAATACCAACAACTCATGGACGATCTCAAAGATCAGGAATAAGAGACTACAAAAATACTAAAGAAGTTGGAGGATGATGTACGGATCCGTCCTTCAAAGAAGGAAATCTTTATAGCAGAATCCCACCCACCTCCTTCTACACAATACATGAGGGTTATTCAAGAAACGACCAATTTCAGAGTCAAAGAGTAGAAGGAGGGAGACATGGTTTGGATGTGGGATGTCAATAAAGGGAAGCCTACTAATATCAAAGAAAAGAATCATTTTTCGCTTGGCCCTTTTAAGGTCGGGAGAAAGTCAGTTAATGACACCTATTCCCTATATACATTAGAGGGAAGAAGGCGCACAATGCCCCTCAGTGGGCACCTCCTCAAACCTCACCAGGGTGGGGTAACCTGACTTCACAGGCAAGTATGAATAGGTAGGCATTTTTCATGTATTATACCATGTGCATTTCATGTTTGTTTCCTCATATGCATCTGATTTTTTTATCTCATATGTATACATGTTATGTTTTGTGGGGTGGTAATACCATCCCACATTTGTTGCTGATATATTTTTCAAGTGTGAGCACGTCTGCAGGTTTATGCCAGAGATGCTGAGGTTCTCATGCGCTCTACAGTGAGCTCATGTCCCCGAGTTAGATCCAGTTGTTATCCCCGATTTCTAGCGATAACTAGAAGATCATGTCTTGAGGCCCACAGGTCCTAGACATGGAGTACCGAGAGTAGGATTGACCTAAGCATGGCCCTGGAGGGCCCATCCTTCTTCTTCTTCACCAGATTTGTCTTGTCAGTAGCAACAATGTCTATCACCATCGGCTTGGACTTTCATCAGAGAAGACTTGAAAATCCCTAACACTCATAGGGATCCATAAAGGGTTATAAAAGATCAAAATATATGTCCTAAAAGTTTGAAAAAAGGATATTATTGTTAATATCTTGTCATCATCTTTCCAACAACATAAGAGGAAACTCAAGCAGAGTTCATATGCAAAAGTTATGACGGGTCAAAGTTCAAGTCAATTAGACCAAAAGTCAACCCTGAAAAGACATGCGGCAGGATCATAGAAAGACACATGATAGGCTCAAAAGTTAACAAGTAGAAGCTCGAAGGTGACACATGGAATCATATAAGTGACATGATAGTAACTAAGTTGGAAGTCGAACCTCCAAGTGGACAAATGGCATGGCAGATCATTCTAGCAGTTGCTTTTATTTCACTAGAAGCTTTTGCGTTCTCACTTCCATATACCACTACTAGTGTATGGTTTGGAACAAATAGATGTTTAGAGATCAAAGGTGGAGGAAATTTAAACAATTATTTATCTGATCATGAATGAACAATCCTATGGTTTCTAACTACATTGCTAGAGTTTAAAATTTCTAGTGTTGTATTCTAATATGAAAGTCATTATTACAGGCTATGACATGGTACCAATGAATCATGCCACCTAGGTAATGATAGAGAACAATATAGCTCACGAAGTAATAAATGTATGATATGGAAAAATCATGTAAAAAATTAGGCTATTTATGGAAACCAAATACTTAGAAAAATAAACAGTAACAAGTGAAAGAAATGAAGAATAGTAATGACATGATGTAAGAATGGATTGAAAAGGGAGATAGCTACATAGCACCTAGTCCTTTCCATGTTGAATGAATGTAGTCTTCGTGGGAGCATATTAAATGGCATTAAACTCCACACTAACAGAGATTATATTTTTTTTGTTAATACTTATTTGATAAGTGACATCGCTGCAATATCTTAGAGAAAATTTAATTTTGTACAATTTATATATATGGAGTAAAATATTATAACTTCAAAATCTAAATATCATATGGAATAAAACGTGAAATGCTATGTTAAATTAGTTATATCAAAAACTTGAAAAAATATCTATAGCACAAGGATAAGACTTCTTCCCGATTTAATTTTGTATTTGTTTCAAAGTGTAATTGTTAACCATAAAAACATGGCAATGAATGCAAATATAACATTATTACTAGCAACAACCACTTTATAAAAGTGGTTGATATACTTCTATCGCCGCCATTAGTATGGAAAAGGGAAAAATGACACCAATAGTGTATATCAACCACTTTTATAAAGTGGTTGTTTATAGTTGATGAACAACATGCTTTGGCAAATGCCATTAATATATTAATACATTTAACTAATACAATAATTTAATATTATATTAATTTAATATATAATAAAAAATGTATAAATTAAAGATTAATCGATTTATAAATATACTAAAGTATTAATGTATAAATGTAACATTAATAATATATAATAAACATTTATAAATTAAAGTATTAATTAACATTAATGTCTAATCTAACATATTAAATGATTGATAGATTAATAATGTAATGCATTAATTAATTAATACATTGATAAAGTAATAATACATTAATAAATTAATACATTAAATATATCAATAAATACATCAAATGCTTTAAAAAATAAATTAAGTATTAATACACTGATAAAGTAATACATTATTAAATTATGTAGAATGTAACATGATAAACTATTAATACATTAACAATAATTTATTACATTCTTGTAATATATAAATTAAAGTATTAATGCATTATGCATAATGTAACATATTAAATATTAATACATTAATAATGTAATTTTTGAATTAATTAATAAATTAATATATTTTTAACTAATACATTGTTAAAGTATTAATACATTAATGATACATTATTAAAGTAATAATACATCAATAAAAATATTATTAAAGTATTAATACATTTATTGAAAATGATCGTGGTTGATTATGGTGGAGCATGATTATGGTTTCTTGTGATCATGAATATGAATAACATTGATGAATATTATAATAGATTAATTTAATTAATTAATTCATTAATACATTCTTAATAAATACATAACTTAAGTAATAATACATTATTATATTAATATAATGTATAAATTAAAGTATTAATTTACATGAATGTATAATATAAAGTATTAATTAATTAATGCATTAATAATATAATGTATTAATTAAGTAATAGATTTATACAATATTAATTAGTGCATTTTTAAAGTATTAATATAATAATAACATAAAAGATTAATAATACATTGTTAAAGTAATAATAAAAAATATTATTTCATACCTTGAATACATTAAATGAATTCCCCGGATGGGGTGACACGATGCACAACACAACCAGTTGGTACAATGCCCAACCTCATATTAAATGCAGCAGACCACTCCCCATCTATTCAACATTAACGATGGGACCAAGCCATTACAGCCGACCTTTGGGTAAGCGACCTCTCCCTCATGGGAAAGGGTGGGCCCTGCAAGCATTTACTATGGAAGATTTAATGCGGAGCCATGTCCCGTTGTCCCACAAGCCTGTGAAAGCGAGGAGGCATGGTCACATTCATCTCATTCCTTCTCTGCAACTTTCCGCCATTTGTGAGCTCTGGTGCGTTTTCCTCTGCATCCTTCTGATTTTTCTGAGCCCTGGTGCGTTTCATACCCACTCCTTCACTACGATGCCTAGGGAGCGAGGTAAACCCCTTCATGGGTCGGCTTTGTACACCCACACTGCTAAACGACAGAGGAGACAACATTTGGAAAGAGCACTCTCGTTGGCCAACTCCATTCTTCACCAGAGAGCACAGGAAACCCGTCTCTCACTCCAGGCTTATGTAAATGAGTTTGTGAGGGAGGAGCACACTCAGATCCCTCCAGAACAACTCTCGCTCTCAGATAATTGGTAACCCTCAAGCACTATGTAGGAAGAGAAAACTCTGACTACACATGAAACTCAAGCCATAACCAGCATGATAGGAAGCCTTGGTGATGAATTCCCAACCTGTTATGTCGAGGAAGTGCCTTACATGGAAAACACTCCGACTGCCCCAGAACCTCAAGGAAGAGGAAACATCAGGGGAGGACTCTGTGAGGAATTCCCAATGTGTTTTTTGAGGAAGTGATTTACATGTATTTGGTCTTGCAAGGGGCTTGCGCTGTAATTGAGCACCATGAAGACACAAAAGCCATGGAAAAGGGTGTGGGCAACGCAGGCACATAGGTGGTTACTCCAGGCGAGGCAGTGACAAGGGAAATGAAGGTCACTCTGGGCGAGGGTGACGAAACCCCAGCGTCACCTCCCAAACGATCCATGCATGGACATACTGGTGCCCCGCCACCCTTCCTCCATGTGTCACACGTGGATTTAGTGTTTGAACTACTAGGAAAGATGGAAAACCAGGAACATAGGACCCTCCTCATGGGACAACGGTTGGATATGCTTTTTGAATCATACTCCAATGCCCTGGCAAATAAAAAATGCCCAACATGGGCCCAGGAGATTGTCATGTAGGTCAGAGTAATGCAACAAGAGGACAAGGATGACAGGCCACTGGGTATTTGATCTAGTCAATTTTAGTCTGGTTTTCTCTTTTACTTCCAGCCATGTTGGGGCTCCCTTTTGCTTTAGCTCTTACTATTCAGAGACAAGTCTAGGCTTATAAAAAACCTCTCTGTAATGCCTTAAATAGTCTTAAGATGATGCATGGCCATCTATCCTGGTTTCCTTCTTGAAGGACAGATGGTGAAACAAACTTTTGTTTTTATCTAGAAGGAACATTTGAGACCCAAGTGATGTTGGTTTTTTCTAAAATGGCGGCACACTTGGCGGCTGTAGCACTGTTGTGTCTTTTTGTAAAGATAATATAGTAGGCAACACCATCTTTTTTACTTAAAAAAAATAAACAAAAAATAAATTAAATGAATTAATAAATAAATTAATAAAATAAATTAATAAACGAAAAAGATGGTGATTTCAAAATTTCCAAATTCACTTCATATTAAATGCAACATACCACTCCCCATCTATTCAACATTAATGATGGGAGCAAGCCATTACAGCTGACCTCCAGGTAAGCAACCTCTCCCTCACGGGAAAGGTTGGGCCCTGCAAGCATTTACTATGGAAGATTTAATGCGGATCCATGTCCTGCTGTCCCACAAGCCTATGAAAGTGAGGAGGCATGGTCACATTCATCTCATTCCTTCTTTGCAGCTTTCCGCCACTTGTGATCTCTGGTGCGTTTTCCTCTGCATCCTTCCGATTTTTCTGAGCCCTAGTGTGTTTCATACCCACTCCTTCACTACGATGCCTAGGGAGCGAGGTAAAACCCTTCGTGGGTCGGCTTCGTACACCCACACTACTCAACGACAAAGGAGACAACATTTGTAAAGAGCACTCTCGTTGGCCAACTCCATTCTTCATCAGAGAGAACAAGAAACCCGTCTCTCACTCCAGGCTTATGTAAATGCGTTTGTGAGGGAGGAGCGCGCTTAGATCCCTCTAGAACAACTCTCACTCTCAAATAATTGGCAACCCACAAGCACTATGTAGGAAGAGAAAAATCCGAGTACACATGAAACTCAAGCCAGAAGTAGCATGATGGCAAGCCTTGGTGATGAATTCCCAACCTGTTATGTCGAGGAAGTGCCTTACATGGAAAACACTCCAACTGCCCTGGAACCTTAAGCAAGAGGAAGCATGAGGGGAGGACTCTGTGAGGAATTCCCAATGTGTTATTTCGAGGAAGTGCTTTACATGGATCTGGTCTTGCAAGGGAATTGCGTTGTAATTGAGCACCATGAAGACACAAAATCCATGGAAAAGGGTGTGGGAAACGCAGGAACATAGGTGGTTACTCCAGGCGAGGCAGTGACAAGGGAAATGAAGGTCACTCCGGGTGAGGGTGATGAAACCCCAGCGCCACCTCCCAACCGAGCCATGCATGGACATACTGGAGCCCCTCCACCCTTCCTCCATGTGTCACGTGTGGATTTAGTGTTTGAACTACGAGGAAAGATGGAAAACCAGGAGCATAGGACCCTCCTCATGGGACAACGGTTGGATATTCTTTATGAAGCATACTCCAATGCCCTGGAAAATAAAAAATACCCAACATGGGCCCAGGAGATTGTCATGTAGGTCAGAGCAATGCAACAAGAGGATGAGGATGGCAGGCCACTGGGTATTTGATCTAGTCTGTTTCAGTCTCGTTTTCTCTTTTACTTCCAGCCATGTTGGGGCTCCCTTTTGATTTAGCTTTTACTGTTCAGAGACAAGTCTAGGCTTATAAAAAACCTCTCTGTAATGCCTTAAACAGTCGTAAGACGATGCATGGCCATCTATCCTAGTTTCCTTCGGAAATGACATATGGTTAAACAATCTTTTATTTTTATCTAGAAGGAAAATTTGAGCCCCAAGTGATGTTGGTTTTTGGTAAAATGGCGGCACACTTGGCGGCTGTAGCACTGTTGTGTCTTTTTGTTAATATAATATAGCAGGCAACACTGGAACTATTTGTCATATCCAAAATGTACCTGTAACTACAAATTATGAGAAAAAGTCCAGTGGTTCCATCAAATATGACAAAGCACGTGACAAAATCGGGCCGACTCCTCATAGATATTCTCCAGAAGATACTCCTTTTGCAAAAGAGGAAAATTCGAGTCAGATTGAATGGCCCACGAAAGAAGAATACCAACAACTCATGGACGACCTCAAAGCTCAGGAATCAAAGATTGCATAAAATACTAAAGAAGGTGGAGGATGATGTATGGATCCGTCCTTCACAGCAGGAAATCTTTATAGCAGAATCCCACCCACCTCCCTCTACACAATACACTAGGGTTATTCAAGGAACGACCAATTTTAGAGTCAAGGAGTACAATTAGGGAGACATGGTTTTGATGTGGGGTGTTAATAAAGGGAAGCCTACTAATATCAAAGAAAACAATCGGTTTTGGCTTGGCCCTTTTAAGGTCGAGACAAAGTCAGTTAATGACTCTTATTCCTTGTCTACATTAGAGGGAATAAGGCGCACAGGGCCCGTCAGAGGGCACCTCCTCAAACCTCACCAGGGTGGGGTAACTTGACTTCACAGGTAAGTATGAATAGGTAGGCATTTTCTGTGTATTATACCATCTGCATTTCATGTTTGTTTCCTCATATGCATCTAATTTTTTTATCTCATATGTATACATGTTATGTTTTATGGGGTGGAAATACCACCCCACCTTTGTTGCTGATATATTTTTTGAGTGTGAGCAGGTCTGCAGGTTTATGCCAGAGACGTTGAGGTTCTCATGCGCTCTATGGTGAGCTCATGTCCCCGAGTTGGAGCCAGATGTTATCCCCGATTTCTAGGGATAACTAGGAGATCATGCCTCGAGGCCCACAGGTCCTAGACATGGATTACCGAGAGCAGGATTGACCTAAGCATGGCCCTGGAGGGCCCATCGTTATTCTTCTTTGCCAGATTTGTCCTGTCAGCAGTAGCAACGTCTATCACCATCGGCTTGGACTTTCATCAGAGAAGACTCTTGCTCCATGAGGTAAATGGTCCAGGTATCATGGTATGTATCATTTTTTATCATTATAACTCTCTTATATATGCATCAGGTTCCTTACATTTCTGACAATTGCTTGTATCTTACACTAACCCACTTGACCATTGTTGGGGGGATTAACGGGGTGCCCTAGCAAGCTTGTATCGATGGGTTTTGGTTAGCCACCAGGGGGGGATTTGAAAAGCCATCATCCACTCCTGCCATACAATCATTTTACATCTTATCTCCCATACATTCATCCCTTTCCCCTAGTCCGAGCATTAGGATGACCTTTGAGGGGTTACACTTTGTTCTGTAGGAAGAAGGGGCTAAAGGCCTAGGAGGTAAAAGCATATCGTAAAGGATAAAATCCATAGGGAATAAAACCTAGAGATGCCTCTCCCAGGGATCCCCGAGAAGGCAATAAAAGGCCTCTCGATAAGAAACAAAAGGGACCCAAAGAAAAATAATAAAACAAGACCTAACCAAGAGGATGGGAGGTCACATCACGAGCCGACCCATTATGTTCATAAGTATCTAGCAGTA
This sequence comes from Picea mariana, assembly GCA_032191745.1. Lineage (NCBI taxonomy): Eukaryota > Viridiplantae > Streptophyta > Pinopsida > Pinales > Pinaceae > Picea > Picea mariana. The sequence continues at coordinate 89,421 of JASDQU010014391.1, forward strand.
TGACATTGCCAATATCTGGTTACCACGCTAGGGCAATGACCTTTGGTTGCATGGCCAAGGGAAATGGGGTCTCATCATGAGCCAGCCTTATCATTTCTGTGAAAATACTAGTGGGTAACACTGTCAACTCTCGTCACCATGACAAGGCAATGTCCTCTGGTCAGACCTTGAAGTAAAAAGAAAGAAAAAGTAATAAGAAAGAAAAGAATAAGGGAAATAAAGGGGCTTTAAAAAAACTGCATCCATGACAAGTACAACTCGCCTCCTACAAAGGCACCCACAGACAATACCTACCTCTGGTCTTCATTATGACTGGACTTCCTTAGACTATATCACTTCATGTACATGGCTTGAATAATATTCTTCGAAAACTTTCTTCATCTTATGGATACTAGCCCAATAGGTCATTCTGTTTCTTTCTTCAACTTTGTATAGTAGGTCATTGTAATGTCTTTGAGCTATTATATGATTGCTAGGGGTTTTATGCCTGTATTTGATAAATTTAATGATGAGATATGATTGACATTGCTATGATCCCGAGAACTAATGAGCCCATGGAGGGCGAAGTTTTTGATGTGTAGGACCATACCCAATGGACAGGTACCAGTGGACCGGTACACATGGGGATATGATTATCTCGGACCTCCATGGGGCTGAAGAGTCCATCAGATGGTTGCTGAGATGGCAGAGATAGGACAATGCATGATGAGCCTTTGCACATGAAGAAAAAAGGATGTTCCACCCAAGACACTTTGGCTGAGCCCGACCTAAGGGGAATCACCCGCTCTAGATGGAACATTTTCCCTTTGATGGACAAGATGTCACCTAGGAGAGCTGGATGTTATCTTGAGTGTGTGGCAATGTGTTGAGGTTATTGCCACGTGTGAAAGCTTGGAGGAGCCCTAGCAGGTCTAATGTCTCACTTTTGGATGCTGGATATGCCCAAAAAGGTCCAACGTCTCCCTCAAAAGGGCTTGACGTCCCATCTTTTGCCCATTTTATGTCATTTGTCTAGCATTTAATGAAAAAACAGTGTAATTTTTGTAGTCAGCCTTGTCGGTTGTTTTAATGACCTATTTTGTAATTAAAAGGTCATGGATTGATATATATTGAGGGCGTTTTTCCCTCATCTGAACATAACACAACTCACTCTCTTGTGAGAGACTATCTTTTAGCCTTTTGTTTGGTATTTTTGGTGTTTCCAGTGAGGCACAACTCTTCTTGGAGGATTTCTCTTGGCATATATGCTGTTTCTCTCAAGGAAGGTTTACAACTAGGGTTTGATTATGCATTCTTCATGATATGTAAATGAATTTTCCATGCAAAACTTCTTAAGTGAATGGTTGTAGGGTTAATTTCTTACATTTTCTATTATATTGTTGAATTTTGAAACCCTATGTAGCAAGCACACACGTAGGTCATTGCTATATGTCCCCTTGATTGAGAAATTGTTTTAGCCATTAATGAAGGAAGATATAGCCTAGTCGTTGCTACACTTTTCTCGCTTTTTCTGAGCTAGTGTTGAAGTTATAGATTGAAAAGAGGGGACGTCCTAGGCCTAGTTGAATCTACACACAGGGTTTTAACCTTCTAGGGTTTCAAAGCCTTGCTCTTGCAACACTTTCTCCCCTAAATCTGTACTTTGACACTAGCCGTTTTGTCAATTGTATTTAGAGAAAGAGGAAGGAGCACGAGGCCTTGCTTAAGTAACACCAGAGTGAGCCTCCTTCCCTTAGGGTTTTGATTTTAGGGCCCTGCCATTGCAACACCTTGGAACCCTGCCTTCTAGTCTGTAAGTTTAAGTCCTCCCAAGACCTTTTTCCCTTACTTTGACTCCATTTACCCTAAGGCATGGGTATTTTCTCCAACATTGAGCTTGTAGTGTGCAAAACCATCTTTTAAAACTTTCATTTTTGAAACCCTAACTAACCCTAATGCCACTAACTTAGGCTGACGTCATACTTGACGCAACAAGCCTTCTAACTAGCAAACAAGCAATTAAAAGATGACGTCAAACATTTATTGAGCAATTTGTTGATTGAAATATACTGTTGGCTTGTTCATTTTATAGATATTGATGATTTGGTGATTTTGCATAAGTTATTTAGTAGAACGTTGACCTCATCTTATCTATCATTTTGCTTATTAAATGAAGTCAGATAGTCAAGAAGTACTAACCCTTTTAATTATAACCTGCAAATATACATATTGTGTTTGTTATTGTGTTGTTCCGGGCAGGTGTTCTCAACAGGGACTTCACTTCTTTATTGGCTGATTAGCCAGATTATCTGATACTAGTGGTAACCTGAGAGGAGGGAAAACCTTAACTCTTGACCTTACATTCTTTTCCTCTTCAAGCCCTAGGTTACTGGGGACGTCTCCCCTGGGCTAACCTCCCCATCGAGGTGGCATTGGGTGGGGAAGGTTCATGTTACGCCAGTTTGTCCACTATCCTGTAGCCCTTGACCTAAAATACAAACTGCACGATAACAAGCAACAAAAACATCGCCGAATAGGATTCTAGAACCATGCCAAATGTGTCAAGAAAATAAAAGAAGAGAATATGTAACATGTATGAAAGAAAACCAACCCCTTTACTACTAAGAAAAAGACCATCATATTTTATAGTAGCACAATCTAATTCAGAAATTTCACCTAATTCAAGACATCTAACAAAATTTTTCACTATAGAAGGATCACCCAAATTTTCCCTATAAAGTCCACCACGATACAACTCAACAATTACACCTACGTATTCAACACTAAACTTTGATTCTTTCATCCTAAAAGGAACATTGGCTTTCACAATTCCTTCTTTGTCTACCAAAACTACTAGAAATTTTTCGAAAAACGCATGCATATGATGTACACAAAGATCATGTCCCTCCTTATCTATCAGTATATGGTGTACTAACCAACCAAAAATTATTCCATCTCCATTATCTATTGCACTTTCTTTCGATGCCAACCCTTAGCTAGATTATTGCCAATATAATCATAAAAAGTGAGTTGGTAGGGAATTTTTTACCAACCTTCAAATAAGATCAAATTTTTTGCTAGAACAACATCAACCCATCGATCTATTTCTTATTGGAATTATCTTTGATACCATTGGTAATGAGTGGGACCAAATAATTTGATCAAAGTATTTGTAGATCCATACCACATGGTTCTGGAAAAAATCAAAGATACAAAAAAAATAACAGTAATATTGTTGGATAGAACCATTTCAATATTCCCCATGTGTCATCCTCCATATAAATATTGGGGAGGTCAAACACTTAAGATGGAATAGATGTGATAATATACTCAATATAGATGATGCCATATGATGTGAAGTTATTCCTCCCAAAATAAAGGGAACAAAAACTTCATCTCCCCATGTTGGATCCACTGGTTTTATTTTTCTAGTGAGTCCATAAGGATTAGACACCCATATCCCAAGATAATATAAAAAAATTCCATGAAATTATATAAATCTAGAATGAGCTAAATAAATCAATTCCAAATATTTTTAGAAAATCTAAACAAAGTTTTCTTGTACATTCATCAAAAAATATTTTGAGATCCTACTATATGAATGCCAAAATGTTGCCAAAAGAAGAAGCCATAAACCATGTTATGTTCACCAACCACACCTCCATAAGATTAATCACAATTTCTCTAGTGATGTTACATCCACTCCATGAATCATTTATTCTCAAACGAGTCATAAATGGTATAAAAAACATACCTTGTATGCACGATCAAGAACATGATCAGATGGATAAAAAAAAAATAATTCATACAAAGCCATTGAACCATCCCAACCAAAAAGTAGACCCGTATGCATTATATGTATAAAAATTAACCAATAAGGATGTTTCAATACAATGATATGAACGTGATACAAAGGAAAACCCATGCAAACACCCAATTTTTTATTAAAAAAGTAGACACTATGCAACATTCTTACATTGAATTGAAAGAGATCCCACTATTAAGCTAGACACATATCATCTCAAAGGTGAACATCTATTCAGTTGGACATTGCTAATGATAGAACTCAATCAAAACAATTTCTTTTAGAGAAGCAAAGATATTTTGTTGTTTGAATATACCAATACACAATGCGAAAATTCTTCCCATTTTTATTGTTAAAACAGATAAATGTAAAAAATAAATAAAAATGAAAACTAATCTCCTTAATCATCCTTTTGTTTGGCCATGTATGATATCTCATTTGGTTCCAATTTAAGTACCAAATGGGTTATAGTTTCCAATAAACACATACCATAAGTCCATCTCTTCATTAATATTTATGTTGTACTTATGGATCCCAGAGATTATGTAATTCTTACTCTTAAGTTCTTTCTTTACATAGTAGTGATATTTTTCGTTTCGTTTTTAATCATTGGATTTCTATAGACTTTTACTGAACAATCCATGACATAATCGAAGACATAAAAAATAGACCAAAAATTATCCAGGTTAATAGGTCTTTTCCATTCCATAGAAAGTTTTGGATTTATCAATTTTTAGGATTAATAGTGACTAAATGGATAGAGAGATATTTGAAACTGGTTACTGATTATCCATACTACTGATTAATAATCCTCCCACTTAGCCATGTTTTCAAGATGGAAAAGTTCATATTTAACAAACCAAATGGTGAAGTAAAAGGTGTATACTATAACATGTAGAAATTGTATCAGCAATATAATTAATATTCCAATTATTTACTTCGATAAAAACCAATAATCATATTTTACATTTCCTTTAGAAAAAATATTTGTTTTTTCTAACCTTTCTAGTCTGGCCACAAGGGAGGCCAAAAAAATAAAAAAATCAGTCATACAATTCTGTATTTAATTTCAAAGTTAAAATAGTTGTTGTAAATGAAAAAACAAAAAAAAACTATAAAAAGTTGAACCTCTATTGTCACCTCTTCATTCCCTCTCCAATTATTTTGAATAAATGACTTTACATGGATTAGTCCATTTATTCCTCTCCAGTATCAAATTTCATTATCTGGATATTGAGATACATAAATGGACTCTCCATCTATTTTATGTATTATTTTAAAGATATATAAATGTACTCTCCATCTATTTTAGGTATTATTGTAAAGATATAAGTTGTTGAAGGTTATAGGTTTCTGATAAAAAATACATACATAAAGAAGAAGAAAAAAAAATTAATTGATATCCTCAACATTTTATTCATATATTCATGAGTTGATGGAATCAAAGGCTGCAAGAAAAACCAAAAGAGTCTAAAAATTTCTAGCGAAAGGACCTTAGTTGCTAGTAAGTTTTCTTT
>JASDQU010014391.1:157236-172013 GCA_032191745.1 Picea mariana
CAAGAAGATGGTTACAATGAGGCTCGAAAGGCCTTTTTACAATAGATGGGAATGCCAAAAGTCCTAGACATCCAAAAACCTAACCCAAGGAGATGAAGCGCCAAAAGTCATGTGGGCCCCGTTTGGGTAAGTTGGTGCATCAACTTCCCGGGGTCGTAACTTTTGCATACGATCTCCGTTTTAGGCGTGTGATAGCTCGTCGGAAAGGTATCGTCGAGGAGATTCATTTTGAGGGCTAAATCATGCCTTTGGCTATCATTGATAACCTATATCTCGAAAAAACTTCATTTAGGCCCTCAAAATGGCCTCGGAAGTGAAAACCTGCTAAAAATAGTAAATTGCCAAAATGACCAGAAAATTGTTTTGATCCATTTGGAAAATGTGGGCAGCCCCTGATATCCACCTGGATCATGTATATACCTGAAACATTTATTTGCAACAGTTAGATGTAGGAGTAGACAGAAAAATAAGCTCGTCCTACGAGCATGTAGATTGCTTTCAATTATTCTTGAATAAACAGAAAGCACGGGGTTTCAGCTGAGAATGGTTGGAGCTTTAAGTCTCTCTATTGTTTCCTCTGTTTCAATGATCATATGCAACAAGCTACTCATCACCAGTTTCAGATTTCACTTCGCCACGACATTGACTAGCTGGCATCTTCTGATCACATTATGTTTTCTGCATAAAGTTTTGGGCTACGCTCTGATGTGCACATTGATTATCGCTCCTATTGGATAACTAGAGTGGCATCTACTTCTGCCTCCTTGGCTGTTCCATTAGTTTATCCTCAAATGTTTTCAATTCATAACTTGACATTGAAGGATATGGTTAATAATGTGTTGCCATCATCACTCCCACTTTCTAGTCAACAACTGGATAGTACTGGAGTCTTTCTTTCAGAAAATGGGGAAGTTGCTTTCATATATGCAGGAAAGGCTGTGAGTGTTGATGTTTTGCAACAAATTTTTAGAGCTCAGTATATTCTGGATGATGAAGACCTACACAGTTTACCATTTAACAAGGTGCAAATCAAGAAATTCTGTTTATACTTTTTAAGCATTCAACAGTATAAGGTGCTCATGGCACCAGTCCTAATTGATCGACCTGATAAATGCATTTCAACACCTTATAGCACTAAGAATCTCTGAGTACATCAGCCTGAGCCAGGAAACCATTGTTATACACTGGGCTTGTGCCAAAATCAATGCTGCATCAATTGTTCAAGATACGCCCCTCCTTGAGTTGTTGCTTGAGAAGCTAAAGGCCTGTAAAGGAGTTGCTTATGCAGCCGTTGCTGCCCATGAAGATAGGAAGGGTCGGAGAAAACTGGCTACAATGTTCCTCGAATATGAACCACGTTCTTCTGAACAGGTTCCACTCTTAGCAAGCATGGAAGAGGAAGAACGAGCCCTTGTAAAGGCAACAGAAAGCGACGACACAGATCTTGTTTATCTTGTTATTTTCCATATCTGGCATCGTAAATCTCTCATCCAGGAACATAATCTCAGCTCCAGCTTTTCTCGAATCGCCAAACAGATGGTCGAAACTCCAGTTTAAAGAGATAACTCATCATACAGGTGTCCGCTTCAATTATTGAATGGTTTAAATTCTACTTCTATGATTAAAGCTCGAGCAATTATCACCTCAAAATCTGTTAACAGGTCAGTTGAGTCATTATTCTTGCCTAGAATTCACCTTAATTGAATGGATATCACCTATACTCTCGGTCTATTTAAGATGTCATTGATTATTGAACTCCACTCTCTTGATAACTCTTGAGTTCGTTTCCAATTACACTGATTAGTCATTCCCTGATTGTCGAAAATAATAGACAGGCATAACTCTGACTCATAACTGTTACTTGAATGTTCCTACTATTGTTGAGTCACAGTTCAAAACTTGTCAATCTTTGAAGATCTTTTATCTCGTCAAAATCATGTTTCATACTTGACTAGATATCCGCCTATGTATGTTGACTCACAGTCAGTTATTAAGCTGTACCCTTGACCCTGATATAAACTCTATGATCCATGGAAAAGGAAGTTTGTCTGTCTATTGCATACACATAATCCCTGATTTTGAGGGACACATGAGAATCTCCAGTTCATTGTGCCCTGACAATAACATTTTTGGTAGCTCAGAAATCGCTGTGTAAACTGAATTTGTTCTATTTAGTGTAAGCATTTGAACAAGTCAAAGAAAGGTCTGTAAGACAAACATGTTCAATAGAAAAGAACATTTTTTTTCCGGATCAGTCAGATAACAATGACCATCTTTTTAATAAACAATGTTGTTGTTTCGGTGCAGAGTGGTGGATATTTTCTTTTCTAACGTTATGCTTATGATTAGATCTTCATAAGGTTTCCAATCTCGAGGTTTAATTATGGAGTTGTGGTAGACGGTGCTAGTTATTGGTAGTGCAATTGCATTGTGCCATTTTCTATTGATGCTCATACCTTCTGTATTGCCTGCAATGGACGTAAATGCATCTAATGTCTTGGACGATGATAGCCAAAGAATGGGAAACCTATAGCTATGAGTGTTGTTCAGGACAATGATTTGAAAGTTCTTTCATCCAGTTCACAATCTCTTGATCCTGCGATGAATAGCCAGTCTGGGTTATTGAATATTCAACAGATGTTACTGAGACAAAAGATAGAGGCATTGTAGCATGAGCTACAATCTCTTTTACAATTGCAGACTTCTCTCAGTTCAATCCCCAGGGCACTCACGAGCCTGATGTGTCAACTCTTCCTGCTCAGTTCAAGGACGATAGTGTTCTAGATATGGGAACTCTGAAGATCTCACCAGTGGTAATGATAATGGCCAGTTTACTGAAGAAGCTGGGTAGTTTTCTTCTTAGAAGCACTTGCCTCTTATTCTTTTGCAGTCCCTGCGTTAGATCACGAGACTGTAAAATGTAATTCAGGATCTGATGAAGAGGCCTATCGGGAGTCATCATGAACTGTATCCCTGGATGATAATCAATTTGAAGATCCTGTGCAAGTGGCAAAGGTAATGGCATGCCGAAGAGTATGTGCGCGATTTGGCCTCGGCTCGTATCTGTACCATGAAGATGAGTCACAGTAAAAGGGTTACCAAATTTGGAAAACCCTCTATGTTTCATATCACCTTTCAAACTGTGTCTTCAGCAACTACGATTCATACATAGCAGATGTAGAATCCCACCAACAAAATGATCTCATGGAAAGCTTTTTTCTTGCTGAAATAGTTAAATACTTCTGGCTTCTTTTTTATTTATCTATGGGTGGGAAAAACATGGTGAAGACAGGACTATACTCGTACATATTTAGCACAGAAGGCCATTTATTCCCCATGACTCCTAGGATATCTTTAACAATAGAGCACTGCACTTATTCTGGAAGCTTTTGCAAAAGTAGCCATCAGCGTGAAGGAATGCTAAATGAATTCAAAACTGATGTCAACCAGATAAAGGAATTGCAGACAAACGAAAATAACTTTGGCATAGGTTGGTGATCTGCAAAAGAATCAACACAGGTGGAAAAAGACAAGAATAAAGATGTTTGAAGAGGTGTCAAAGTCAGATTAGACACCTATTTTTGGGTCACAGAATCAGTTGTTTTTGCCAAAAAATAACAAATTCATTTCTTATCTTCATCATATCAAGTTTATAAGCCTTGGAAGGCTATCTGCACATATCAGAGGATCTAAGAACGCTTTGTATCTGAAGTTGTTGCTGTATTGATACACGATCCAGAAAAGGTTTGCAAAGACATGGTTGCAACTGGAAACACCCTTTGTCGGTGGCTTCATAGCCTGAGATTTTATTATTACTGTAAACTTATCGGTGGCTTCTTTATGATCGTCCACACAATCTAGTGGATTTTTGGTTTACTGTAGTCCTTGATCCTGCTTCTATACCTTATGTAAATTCTAGTGGTGGTGCAGCTTGGTTTCCTCATTGTGTTTCTGGAAGGCTGAAATATACAATTGGTGAAAATCATCATGTCTCTCCTAATCATGGAAGATAGTCATAGTGGATGTGCTTATTGACCTCATACTGAGAACTGGAAGAGATGTAAACAGAGGGAGGAGCTTCATCTAGCAAAGCCCTGAGGTCTTTGTTCTCTTGCAGGTAATCGAGATTCACCTAGTTTCGATTTTTGGGTAAGTTTCTATTTTCGGTGGTTTACGTGAGCCTGTGTGTGCTCATTAACCATCGAAATGGTTGAATGACTCCATGGCCCAATACTAAAAGGCACAAGGTTTGCTAGGTTCTTGGAGACCTCGCAGGGAGGTATCGATCCCAGTTGGAGCCAGATGTTAGCGATCAAAAACGCATCGGCATTTTTGAAAGAACGATGCCTAATCTTGCAGAGAAATTTTTTATAGCTTCCCGAGCTCCAAATGAAGATATGAAAGCACCATTGGAAAGATTAGGATTTGTATATGTCGATCGACTATTTAAGCATGCAAAACAGACTCTCCATCTCTGAGAAATTTGATTTTGAAAAAATCTGCACTTTCACCAGCGCAGAAGGCAGAATTATGACTAGTTAGTTGTTGAAAGCTCCGCCTTTCAGCAGCTAAGGAGCAGATTTTCGGGTAAGTTAGCTGTTGAAAGCCTGTCACGGCTAGAATAGCCAAATTTTCGCCCAGATCAGGATTTTTTGGGTTTGAATGGTTTGAAACCTTTTTCAATAAACTGGTTATGAATTATCAAATCAAAATCTGAAGGCCATTCTTGGATATGAAAGTCAAAAGGGAATTTTTTGACTAGATTTGGTGATTTTCAAGGGCAAAATGATAGGAATTTTTGGCACAGATCATCAAATTCGAATTACACTTTCAAAGGAACAGATCAAAGAGCCTTGGAAGGCTAAGCTACACTTCATCAACTTTCAACCAATGTTTGAAGAGCAAAAGATAGAGGTTGACCTCATCTTGAGGGTCTCTCCATATCTTTTGTAAATCAGTTTTGACTTTCTATTTTTAGAATATCAGATCCATTGTTTTAGGATCTGAAACTGATTGTAAAAGGCTATAAAGCCAAACACATTTGGAGCACTACAGGGTTCAATTTTGGATACTCTTTGGCTATTGTACTAAGACACTTATTTTTCAATACAGAATCATTCTTCTTTTGTTGTTAATGACAGATTTCTTCATCTATTCCATGTTCTATACTTTATTTCAGTTCATCTCAGCTATTAAGAACTATCATCTTCTTATTTAGTTCATAAAATTGAACTAAAGGAATCCTTGCTGGCTTGTATGATCCTACACACTGTTGTACTTGATTATCTAGATCAGCTTTCTCCATACCTTTTGATATTACTCTATCTGTTCATTGATTCCTAAAAGAAATGTTTCATTTGATTGCATTGTGAGTTGTCTTCCCATTAGCTATTCTCAATTATCCCATTGATCCACACTTTCATTATTCATGATTTCTTAAGTTACCAAGCAACCTTAGCCTACAACCCTAAGGAGTTTCTTGGAGTGATAACAACTTGAACTCGTTGGAAGGAGTTCTGTAGTTTACTCTCAAAGATAGGTCACCCTCAACTCTATAAGAAGCACAAGACTTTGCTTGTCAAATTGAGCAGAACCTTGAGTTTGAAGACTACATTCATCAAGTCAATATCGTAGAATGATGACCAAAAAGAGTCTAGTGATGAGGATGTCACCGAAGTTGAGCCTAAATTCCCATAAATTCTTGAAGTAAAACTCATGCGTCCCGAAAGGAAATGGAACACAGCGTTCTCAAACACAAACAATGTTATGGATGCCCCGAGACAACATGAGCCATCTAAGGATTTGGGCAGGGCTACTCACAAAAAACCTAACTTTGAAGATGCCTTGTTTGTCTTGGACACACCAATGTTGGAAGATCAAGATATGAGTGAAGACGATAAGTCTGAACAAACTGATCCAAGCATTAGTATGTATTGTATCCTGAAAGGGTTAAAAGGATTCGTGAAATGTTAGAAATTTCTTTTCAAAAAAAGCAGGATTCAGATGACCAATTGCCTTTTAAGGGAATTCTGACACTATTACATACTGGTCATTCTGAGAAGGATGAACAAACACGCTTTTCAATGGATCCATACTTGTTTCAAGATTGTCCCACTTTTCCCTTGACAGGAGAAGACACAGATTGGGGTGAGTATCCTGATGGTGCCTCTGATACCTCACAAGATTCAGATGAATATGGATATCCAATACAGATAAAAGGTAATTTTGTTGAGTGGAACAAAGATTTTTTCAAAGACATAAAAGTTCCAAGCGCCATCATTGTGGATGAAAATCCTTGGTGTTTTCAATGTAGTGAAGCACATTGGGAATAGGAATGTCCTTGCAGTAGTGGTTACTATCAACAGGTAAACAATATAGACTACTTCATAGAAGGCCCTCAAATAAATATCACCAGTGAAGAGCATCAAGAAGCCATCAAAGAAGCAACCAAGTCAGCCAGGATGGCAATAATAAACAAGCTAGACTAGGAATAAAAAGAGAAGCTAAAGAAACAAGAGTTCCTGGTGTACGAGTGAAAGAAGTTGGACCAACCTTCCACTGACCAAACAAAAAACCCACCTATGGATGTAATCTTTCCTAAAACATCCAATACTAAAAGGCTTAGTCTGAATTTTGACCTTGAAGGGGCATTATCCAATATTCTTGTCACCATCCCTTTGAGACAACTTATCAAGGCACCATCCATCAAAGAGTGATTTGACAACTTTTTCCAAGGATCAGATGGGCCATTGAAAGATGGAACTAGTGGTCGTATCCATAATTTACCTGTAACTACAACTTATGAGAAAAATTCTAGTGGTTCCATCAAATATGACAAAGCACGTGACACAATCGGGTCGACTCCTCATAGATATTCTCCAGAAGATACACCTTTTGCAAAAGAGGAAAATTCGAGTCATATTGAATGGCCCACGAAAGAAGAATACCAACAACTCAAGGACGATCTCAAAGCTCAATAATCAGAGACTACGAAAATACTAAAGAAGGTGGATGATGATATACGTATCTGTCCTTCACAACAGGAAATCTTTATAGCAGAATCCCACCCACCTCCCTCTAGACAATACACCAGGGTTATTCAAGGAACGACCAATTTTAGACTCAAGGAGTACAAGGAGGGAGACATGGTTTGGATCTGGGATTCCAATAAAGGGAAGCCTACTAATATCAAAGAAAACAATAGTTTTTTCCTTGGCCCTTTTAAGGTCAAGAGAAAGTCAGTTAAAGACTCCTATTGCCTGTCTACATTGGAGGGAAGAAGGCGCACAGTGCCCGTCAACGGGCACCTCCTCAAACCTCATCAGGGTGGGGTAACCTTACTTCGCAGGTAAGTATGAATAGGTAGGCATTTTCTGTGTATTATACCATCTGCATTTCATGTCTGTTTCCTCATATGCTTTTTATTTTTTTATCTCATATGTATATATGTTATGTTTTGTGGGGTGGCAATACCACCCCACCTTTGTTGTTGATATATTTTTCAAGTGTGAGCAGGTCTACAGGTTTATGCCAGAGATGTTGATGTTCTCATGTGCTCTATGGTGAGCTCATGTCCTTGAGTTGCAGCCAGATGTTATCCCCGATTTCTAGGGATAACTAGGAGATCATGTCTCGAGGCCCACAGGTCCTAGACATGGAGTAACGAGAGCAGGATTGACCTAAGGATGGCCCTTGAGGGCCCATCCTTCTTCTTCTTCGCTATGTTTGTCCTGTCAGCAGCAACAACGTCTATCGCCATCGGCTTGGACTTGCATCAAAGAAGACTCTTACTCCATGAGGTAATTGGTCCAGGTATCATGGTATGCATCATTTTTTATCATTATAACTTTCTTATATATGCATCAGGTTCCTTACATTTCTAACAACTGCTTGGATATTACACTAACCCACTTGACCATTGTTGGGGGGATTAATAGGGTGCCCTAGCAAGCTTGTATCCATGGGTTTTGGTTAGCCACCAGGGGGGGATTTGAAAAGCCATCTTCCACTCCCGCCATACAATCATTTTACATCTTATCTCCCATACATCCATCCCTTTCCCCTAGTCTAGGCATTAGGATGACCTTTGAGGGGTTACACTTTGTTGTGTGGGAAGAAGGGGCTAAATCCCTAGTATGTAAAAGCAGCTGGTAAAAGATAAAACCCATAGGGAATAAAACCTAAAGATACCTCGCCCACGGATCCCCGAGAAGGAAATAAAAGGCCTCTCGATAAGAAACAAAAGGGACCCAAAGAAAAATAATAAAGCAAGACCTAACCAAGAGGATGGGAGGTCTCATCACGAGCTAGCCCATTATGTTCATAAGTATATAGCGGTATGAAATTTCCATTATCTGGTTACCATGCCAGGGCAATGACCTTTGGTTGCATGGCCAAGGGAAAGGGGGTCTCATCACGAGCCAGCCTTATCATTTATTTGAAAATACTACTAGGTAACACTGTCAGCTCTGGTCACCATGCCAAGGCAGTGTCCTCTGGTCAGACCTTGAAGTAAAAAGAAAGAAAAAGTAATAAGCAAGAAAAGAATAAGGGCAATAAAGGGGCTTGGAAAAAACTGCATCCATTACACCTACAACTCGCCTCCTACAAAGGAACCCATGGACAATACCTACCCCTGGTCTTCATTATGACTCGACTTCCTTAGACTATATCACTTCATGTACATGGATTGAATAAACTTCTTCGGAAACTTTCTTATTCTTATGGATACTGGCCCAATAGGTCATTCTATTTCTTTCTTCAACTTTGTATAGTAGGTCAGTGCAATGTCTTTGAGCTATTAGATGATTGCTAGGGGTTTTATTCATGTATTTGATAAATTTAATGATGAGATATGATTGAAATTTCTATGATCCCAAGGACTAATGAGCCCATGGAGGGCGAATTTTTTGATGTGCAGAACCATACCCGATGGACAGGTACCAGTGGACCGATACACATGGGGATATGATTAGCTTGGACCTCCATGGGGCTGAAGAACCCATCAGATGGTTGTCGGGATGGCAGAGACAGGACAATGTATGATGATCCTTTTCACATGAAGAAAGAAGGGTGTTCCACCCAGGACACTTTGGCTGAGCCCGACCTAAGGGGAATCACCCGCTTCAGATGGAACGTTTGCCCCTTGATCGACAGGATGTCACCTAGGAGAGTTGGACATTATCTTGAGCGTGTGGCAGTGTGTTGAGGTTATTGGCACGTGTGACAGCTTGGAGGAGCCCTATAAGGGCTAACGTCTCACTTTTGCATGCTGGATATGCCCAAAAAGGGCCAACATCTCCCTCAAAAGGGCTTGACGTCCCATCTTTTGCCCATTTTATGTCATTTGTGTAGCATTTAATGAAAAAACAGTGTAAATTTTGTAGTCAGCCTTGTCGGCTATTTTAATGACCTATTTTGTAATTAAAAGGTCATGGATTGGTATATATTGAGGATGTTTTTCCCTCATTTGAACATAACACAACTCGCTCTCTTGTGAGAGACTATCTTTTAGCCTTTTGTTTGGTATTTTTGGTGTTTCAAGTGAGGCACAACTCTTCTTGGAGGATTTCTCTTGGCATATATGGTGTTTCTCTCAAGGAAGGTTTACAACTAGGGTTTGATTATGCATTCTTCATGATATCTAAGTGAATTTTTCATGCCAAACTTCTTAAGTGAATGGTTGTAGGCTTAAATTCTTACATTTGCTATTATATTGCTGAATTTTGAAACCCTTGGTAGCAAGCGCACAAGTAGGTCATTGTTATATGTCCCCTTGATTGAGAAATTGTTTTAGCCATTGATGAAGGAAGATATAGCCTAGCCGTTGCTACACTTTTCTCCCTTTTTCTGAGCTAGCATTGAAGTTATATGTTTCAAAGAGGAGACGTCCTAGGCCTAGCTGAATCTACACCTGGGGTTTTAACCTTCAAGGGTTTGAAAGCCTTGCCCCTGCAACACTTTCTCCCTTAAATCTTTACTTTGAAGCTAGCCATTTTGCCAAGTGTATTTAGAGAAAGAGGAAGGAGCACAAGGCCTTCCTTAAGCAACACCGGAGTGAGCCTCCTTCCCTTAGGGTTTTTAGTCTAGGGCCCTGCCATTGTAGCACCTTGTAACCCTACCTTCTAGTCTCTAAGTTTAAGTCCTATCGAGACCTGCTGCCCTTACTTTGACTCCATTTACCCTAAGGCACTAGTATTTTCTCCAACATCGAGCTTGTAGTGTGCAAAATCATCTTTTAAAACTTTCATTTTTGAAGCCCTAACTAACCCTAATGCCACTAACTTAGGTTCACGTTATACTTGATGCAACAAGCCTTCTAACTAGCAAACAAGCAATTAAAAGATGACGTCAAGCATTTATTGAGCAATTTGTTGATTGAAATATACTGTTGGCTTGGTCATTTTTATAGATATTGATGAATTGGTGAGCTTGCATAAGTTATTTAGTAGAACGTTGACCTCATCTTATCTATCATTTTGCTTATTAAATGAATTCAGATAGTCAAGAAGTGCTAACCCTTTTAAGTATAACCTACAAATATACATATTGTGTTTGTTATTGTGTTGTTACGGGCAGGTGTTCTCAACATGGACTTCACTTCTTTATTGGCTGATTAGCCGGATTATCTGATACTGATGGTAACCTGAGAGGAGGGAAAACCTTAACTCTTGACCTTACATTCTTTACCTCTTCAAACCCCAAGTTACCGGGGACGTCTCCCCTGGGCCAACCTACCTAAACAAAAAGAACCTCCCCATCGAGGTGACATTGGGTGGGGAAGGTTCCTGTTACGCCAGTTTGTCCACTATCCTATAGCCCGTGACCTAAAATACAAATTGTGCGATAACAAGTAGCAAAAACATCTCTTAATAGGATTCTAGAACCATGCCAAATGTGTCAAGAAAATAAAAGAAGAGAATATGTAACATGTATAAAAAAAAACCAACCCCTTTACTACTAAGAAAAAAGCCATCATATTTTATAGTAGCACAATCTAATTCAGAAATTTCACCTAATTCAAGACATCTAACAAAATTTTTCACTATAGAAGGATCACCAAAATTGGCCCTATCAAGTCCACCTCCATACAATTACAAATATGATTACAGATACTAGATTGGTATAAGAACAAAATATTTGAACTTTTTGAAGCAACTTATTCAGTCATGTTCCTCACTACCTTTGAGCTTTTAGATATGAGGGAGGATTGTGTAAGTCAATTTGATTTTATTTAAGATTTCAGACGGATTAAACCTTTTCTCTTAATTGTTGATGGTCATAATTGTTCACTTATGTAGATGAGGGATCGTCTATGCCGATTTAATTGTTGTATACCACTTACATTACGTTTTGATTTTTCTTACTTTTGTCACCTAATATCAAGGATTCTTTCAAATAATGGTGTCAGGTGTGCAAGTGGCTATTCAATATCTAGGTTGATCTCTTCTAACTCTTAACACTACAACATTTTTTTTTTCTTTTAAAGCAATAACATAAAATATGGTTCAAACAATTCCACGTTGAATATTGGATCTAATCCAGGTGAGGTATGATGGAATGTTAAGCTACAACCATACTTGATCCCCATCGTGGAATGAATAAGGAATAGTGTGCTCTCGCGTCGATCCCCAACTTTTTCACTAGCTATTTGAAGCATATTTTGTTTGTGCTCATGTCGAACCCTAACTTTTTCACTAGCTATTTGAAGCATATTTGTTTGTGCATTTATTTCTCACAAACCATATCCTTCAACTTAAGTGCAATTTGAAAGATATTTTGTTTGTGCATTTATTTCTCACAAACCATATCTTTCAATTTGAGTGCATTATCTATTTTTCATTCATGGTCCATGTCGATGAGAACAAATGATCTACTATTATATTTTAAAACGAATCTTGACTCTTGAGATATGCTACACTTTTTGGTAGCTAGGTCGTATGTATTAGAGTCTCCCATCATCCAATGTTTTATGATGCTTATTGTTGTAACTACAAAGAAATTCTACCACCATGCTATTAATAACCTTGATTTGTCCATGTATGTGAGGATGAAATGCTAGCAACATGATTAGCTTGTGTAATGTCTTGAAAAATGGTTACAAATCTTGAATTTAAAAAAATGGTTACAAATTTTGAATTTAAGTCACGAGTGTTGATGATTATGGCTAGTATGCCACATAATTTCCAAATTTGTTCAAACAAATTTTAGTTCAAATGCTACAACATTCTGACATAAAGGAATGATGATCAAAGATCGTGATTGTGTAGACTCAAACTCATGTTGTTCATAATGGCTCCATGTTGAATATTTTGTCTAGATACATAATACTTGATCCACGATGATTTAGGAATGCTCACAGAGGTTCAGGAAATCCCTAACGCTCATAGAGATCCATAAAGGGTTATAAAAGATCAAAATATATGTATCAAAAGTTTGAAAAAAGGACATTATTGTTAATATCTTGTCATCATCTTTCCAAAATTAGAAGAGGAAACTCAAGCGGAGTTCATATGCAAACGTTATGACGGGTCAAAGTTCAATTCAATTAGACCAAAAGTCAATCCTGAAAAGATATGCGGTGGGATCATAGAGAGACACATGATAGGCTCAAAAGTTAACAAGTAGAAGCTCGAAGGTGACACATGGCATCATATAAGTGACATGATAGTAACTAAGTTGGAAGTCGAACCTCCAAGTGGACGAATGGCATGGCAGACCATTCTAGCAGTTGTTTTTATTTCACTAGAATCTTTTGTGTTCTGACTTCCATATACCACTACTAGTCTATGGTTTGGAACAAATAGATGTTTAGAGATCAAAGGTAGAGTAAATTTAAACAATTATTTATCTGAGCATGAATGTACAGTCATATGGTTTCTAACTACATTGCTAGAGTTTAAAAATTCTAGTGTTGTATTCTAATAGGAAAGTCATTATTACAAGCTATGACATGGTACCAATGAATCATGCCACATAGGTAATGATAGAGAACAATATAGTTGACGAAGTAATAAATCTATGATATGGAAAAATCATGTAAAAAATTAGGCTATTTATGGAAACCAAATACTTATAAAAATAAACAGTAACAAGTGAAAGAAATGAAGAATAGTAATGACATGATGTAAGAATGGATTGAAAAGGGAGATAGCTACATAGCACGTAGTCCTTGCCATGTTGAACGAATGTAGTCTTTGCAGGAGAATATTAAATGGCATTAAACTCCACACTAAAAGAGATTATATTTTTTTTGTTAATACTTATTTGATAAGTGACATCGATGCAATATGTTAGAGAAAATTTAATTTTGTACAATTTATATATATGGAGTAAAATATTGTAACTTCAAAATCTAAATATCATATGGAATAAAACCAGAAATGCTATGTTAAATTAGTTATATCAAAAACTTGAAAAAATATCTGTAGCACAAGGACAAGACTTCTTCCCGATTTAATTTTGTATTTGTTACAAACTTTAATTGTTAACCAAAAAAACATGGCTATGAATGCAAATATAACATTATTACTACCAACAACCACTTTATAAAAGTGGTTGATATACTTCTATCCGCGTCATTAGTTTGGAAAAGGGAAAAATGACACCAATAGTGTATATCAACCACTTTTATAAAGTGGTTGTTTCTAGTTGACGACCAAGATGCTTTGGCAAATACCATTAATATATCAATACATTTAATTAATACAATCATTTAATATTATATTAATTTAATATATAATAATAAGTGTATATATTAAAGATTAATCGATTTATAAATATATTAAAGTATTAATGTATAAATGTAACATATTAATTGATTGGTACATTGATAATGTAACGTATTAATGTATTTAGTAATATATTACATTAATGTATAATGAATTATAAATTAATTTATAATACAAATATATTAATAAATTAAAGTACTCATGTGTATTGTAACATTAATAATATATAATAAACATTTATAAATTAAAGTATTAATTTACATTAATGTCTAATCTAACATATTAAATGATTGATAGATTAATAATGTAATGCATTAATTAATTAATACATTGATAAAGTAATAATACATTAATAAATTAATACATTAAATATATCATTAAATACATTAAATGCATTAAAAAATGATAAAGTAATACATTATTAAATTATGTACAATGTAATATGATAAACTATTAATACATTAACAATAGATTATTATATTCTTGTAATATATAAATTAAAGTATTAATGCATTATGCATAATGTAACATATTAAATATTAATACGTTAATAATGTAATTTTTGAATTAATTAATAATTAATATATTTTTAACTAATACATTGTTAAAGTATTAATACATTAATGATACACTATTAAAGTAATAATACATTAATAAAAATATTATTAAAGTATTAATACATTAATACATTTATTGAAAATGATTGTGGTCGATTATGGTGGACCATGATTCTGGTTTCTTGTGATCAAGAATATGAATAACATTGATGAATATTATAATAGATTAATTTAATTAATTAATTCATTAATACATTATTAATAAATACATAACTTAAGTAATAATACATTATTATATTAATATAATGTATAAACTAAAGTATTAATTTACATGAATGTATAATATAAAGTATTAATTAATTAATGCATTAATAATATAATGTATTAATTAAGTAATACATTTATACAATATTAATTAGTGCATTTTTAAAGTATTAATATAATAATAACATAAAAGATTAATAATACATTGTTAAAGTAATAATAAAAA
>JASDQU010014391.1:222142-234634 GCA_032191745.1 Picea mariana
ACCAACCATCCCATTTTTGCCTTGGACACTGATTTAGGTTCTAGCCTACTGCAAATCACTCATGCTCCCGAGCCTCCTCTTAAGCTCAGAAAGTATCCCACCACTCCTCATCAATTTCCTCCCTCCATCATCCCCATCTGGAAAATGTTTTTTGATGGAGCATGTTCTAGGGAAGGTGCTAGTGTTGGGGTGTTTTTTGTGTCACCTTCTCAGGAAACCATTTCCCTGTCATATAGGATAGAATTTGAAACCACCAACAATGTGACAGAGTATGAAGCTCTTTTTCTAGGTATGAGTGCTGCAAAAGAAATGGGAATTAAAGAGGTAGCAATATTCAGAGATGCTGAGTTGATCATCCAGCAAGTCCGAAATGCCTACCGTGCTAATAATCCCCGACTTGGAAATTACAAAAATGAGGTATGGGACCTGATTTATAGTTTCTTCTTTGCCTTTAACATTTCTTTCATTGCCAGGGGGAAAATACTTCAGCCGATTCTTTAGCTGTCTCGGGTAGTTTGCTCAAAGTTCCTCTACCGCCGATGGTCAAATCTGATGTTGAAATAAAAAATAGGCCCTCTGTACCGGACAATGTCAAGCAGTGGAAGGTATTTGAATATGATCTGGAAATCGAGAAATTTCTCCAATCTATTGATGAATTTTCTACGTTGCACATTGTTCAGGATCCTGATACGGAAAAGGACCCTCACCCTGAGGTGTTTTTAAATAAAATTGCTAACCACCAGATCATTCAACTACCTAGCAAACACATTCCGAGGGGAATAATTCCTTTAGAAATATTGTTCGATGGGAATGATGTGGCAGTAAAGGGTAGGGTTTTAGGTGAAGATGATGATACAACTGACTGCAACATTGGCCCACCGAAGGAGCCTAAGTTTGTCAGGTTGTCAAGGAGTTTGACCAGAGAACAGAGGGCCGAATATACTGAGTCACTGAGAGAATTTGCAGATGTGTTTACTTGGACCTATGAAGACCTCAAGACGTATGATACATCTGTCATTGAACACAAGATCCCACTGAAGGAAGGGGCTAAGCCATTCAGGCAGAAGCTAAGGCAGATAAATCCCATGTTGTTGCCTGTCATGGAGAAAGAAGTGAAGAAGTTGTTAAAGGCCTAGATCATCATCCCCTTGAGATATTCTGAATGGGTGGCCAATTTGGTTCTGGTAAGGAAGAAAAGTGGAGAAATCAGGCTTTGTGTCGATTTCAGGAACCTGAATAGGAGCTCAAAGAAAGACAATTATCCCCTGCCCAACATGGAACACATATTGCAGAGGGTAACTGGTGCATCTAGGATTTCCATGATCAACATTTTTTCTGGTTATAATCAGATATCGGTCATGCCTGAAGACAAAGAGAGAAAAGCCTTCACCACTCCTTATGGCACATTCATGTATGCCAAAATTCCATTTGGACTGATGAACGCCGAAGTGACATTTCAGCAAGCCATGGACATAGCCTCCATTGGGGAGAAATACAGGCTTGTGGTGATCTATCTGGATGACATAATAGTTTTCTCCAGGTCTGACGAAGAGCATTGCTGTCACCTGAGAAAGGTTTTTTCGAAGTGTCGGAGGTTTGGCCTTTCCCGAAATCCCAAAAAATCTTTGTTTGCTATGGAGGAGGGGAAGCTGTTAGGCCATATAGTATCAGCAGAAGGAGTGAGGATTGATCCTAGCAGAGTCGAGGCAATTCAGACCCTGTCACTTCCCAGATCTAAGAAGGAAGTTCAGGCCTTTCTGGGAAAGATTAATTTTCTGAGGAGATTCATCTCGAATTTTGCTGAGCTGGTGAAACACATCACAGCCATGCTCAAGAAGGGAAATGAAGTGAAATGGACCGCTAAACCCAGGGAATCCTTTGTCCAAATAAAAAGGGAATTTACTGAGGCACCTGTGCTAATCAGTCCTGACTATTCCAAAGATTTCCTAATCTTCTCTTTCGCTTCTTTTGATACAGTAGCAGCGGTCTTGTTGTAGAAAAATGAGGAAGGGTGAGAGCAACCCATTGCCTTCTTCAGCAAGGCATTAAGAGATGCAAAGGTCAGGTATGAAGTCATGGAGAAATAGGCCTATGCCTTAGTAAAATACCTCAAATCTTTCAGAGTCTATGTCTTGCACTCAAAAGTGACCGCATACGTTCCTTCAGTCTCTGTGAAGGACATCCTTGTACAACCCAACATTGATGGGAATAGGAGTAAATTGATAGCCAAGATCCTAGAATTCGACTTGGAAATAAGGTGTACCAAATTGATAAAAGGTCAAGGCTTAGCCAAGTTGTTGGCTAAAGCTAATCGCAAAGCTTTCGGGGTGGATTTCATCAATGCACGATCAGAAAATCAACAAAATCAGTTGTCTGACGTAGACCATGAAACAAAACCCATGTTGGCTTGATGTCCTTGGTAAAAGGATGTCATATATTTTCTGCTGGAGTTGCGGCCCCTAGATGGCCTACAAAGGAACAAAGCAAGAGATCTGAAGCTCAAGGCAGTCAAATACTACCTTATCGATCAAATTTTATACTGGAAAGACCCCCTAGGGGTGCTTTTAAAATGCATGGATCCACGAGAGGCCGATAGGATCATGGTCGAGTTTCACAGTGGCCTATGTGGAGGGCACCATTCCTAGAAGACCACAACCCAAAAAATTCTCAGAGCTGGGTACTACTGGCCCACCTTGTTCACTGATGTCCATAGAGGAGTTAGAGCCTGTATCCCATGCCAAAGATTTTCAAGAAAGCAGTAGCTCAAGTCTCTGCCTTTACAGCTTGTAGTTGTTTCGGGACCTTTCCAGCGATGGGGCCTAGATTTTATTCGAGAAATCCATCGTGCTTCCAGCGGGCATCACAGATGGATCCTTACTGCCACAGATTTATTTACTAAGTTCATTGAAGCTATCCCTACCAGGAGTGCTTCCCACAAGGTAATCATTGGGTTCCTGGAAGACCTCATCATAAGGTTCGGCTTCCCAAGGAGGATTGTTACTGATAACGCAGCCTATTTCAAGGCTGAGCTGCTAGTCAAGTTCTGTGAACAATTCCGGATCAAACTGATTCACTCCACCCCATATTATCCCCAGGGCAACGGTTTGGCAGAGTCCTCCAACAAAAGCCTGATAAGGATCATCAAAAGGTTGTTGGAAGACAACAAGAAGGCTTGGCATTCAAAATTGAAATTTTCTATATGGGTCGATTGAGTGACCATGAAGAGATCTATAGGCATCTCTCCTTTCCAATTAGTCTATGGAGCAGAGGCTGTTTTTCCTTCTCATTTAGCCATTCCTATAGCCAAATTCCTCCAGGATCATCAAGAAGAGCCCAGTGACATGATCAGAAGAGTTCATCAACTGGTAGAAGTCCAACAGGTCAGAGAGCAGGTGATGATTAGAGTTCAGGACCATCAGCAGGGGATCAAGCATGTTTTTGATAAGAAAGTGAAGAAGGAGGAGTTCTAGATAGGAGACATGGTATTGAAATGGGATTCTCCTAAGCAAGACAAGGGAAAGCACGACAAATTTGAAGCCCTATGGATTGAGCCCTTCAAAATCTCTGAAGTTTCCTCAAATAACACGTACAGGTTGCAGGATTTGGAGGGTGAAGAAGTTTTCAACAACCCAGTAAATGGGCATTTTCTTAAGAAATGTTTTGTCTGAGCCTTCGGTAGCTCCTTTGTTTATAAATATTTCCCTTTTGACTCTTTGTTTATTTTTGTTTGTTTCCTTATTAAATGACTCCATAGCCCAACAACAAGGCACTGGAACTACAAAATGAGTCCTTACAGCATCACAAGGATGACTCTATCCCCCATGGAGCCTAATGTTAAAAACATTTTATGTCCTGGGCATGAGAGTATTCAGATCTGCAAGTCGCATGAGAAGCGCCCGAGCGCAACACAAAAAAACCTCGTCTTGGGCCTCCAGGCAAGTAAGCGGGCAGGATTATATTGTCGATGGTCAGGATCCATCCAGAGGGGCAGATCAACGGTTGGCAGGACATCGCAGTTAGCAAAGTTGCGTAGAGGTTAGTGCAATGGATAACGCCCATATTGCATGAAGGAAGGGATAGCAACCATCCATCCAAAGGATGTGTGGCGTGTGATCTGGTCACGTCATATTTTCAGCAGTCGCGAGTTCAAAGGGTGAAAGTTCCCTATCATTCTACACCTCGAAACCTCAAACCCCGAAGCACCGAAAGAGCCTAGAGTCGGGCTCGTGATATCGCGGAGCAATCTCAACCGTCCATCCATAGGAGACACCTGGCGCATGATTAGGTTCCTCACCGATTCGCCCATCGCGATTTCAAGGTGCAAAGAGCAGGTCCGTCATTTTTTGATGCGCGAGGTGTCGAGAATGTCCAGGGCCTAGGTCCGCAGTATCGCCGAGTGAGTTCAAGACCGTCAGATCCGAGAAGGACTAACCCCTTCCTATTCACAAACATCGAAAGCTCCTTGAGAGTAAACACAAGGTCACATCCCGTGGTCACCTGGGAATTAAAGAGCTGCACAAAGGGGGCCAAAGGTGTCGGGTTCATTCGCCGAAAGGTACATCACGTTCTCCGGGTGCCTTTTGACCTGGCCTCAAGCCTGGTTTTTGCTTGAAGTAAATGAAGGTGAGAAAGAGTGGTTGAAACCTCTCTTCATGCATTAAGTGAAAAGTATGGAGAGTTTGGCCAGCGGTATGCTCGAGAGGGTCCTATGTACCAATCATTCCAAAGAGGCCATGCCCAGTTCTCGTCTAGCCAGAGGAGGTCTGCACACGCTAACTTGGCTCTTAATGGCTTAGCTACTCCCCTTATAGGAGCCATACGCAGTTAAGATGGCGTCTAACGAAGAATATCTGTCCAAATTTGGTTGAAAGGACACCAAGCCTTGGATGACTAAGAACGCCACTGTTAGGCGAATTTTCTGAGTATATAGACTCAGTTTTTTGTATTTTGTGATCCATCGATGTTAGAGAGAAGCTCCCAACTGTAAAGTTTTAACATATATTCTAGCTTTTTGGTGATGCATCTATATGTGAGATTTCTTGTTTAATGACAGATAGTCTTCCCACTCCATCTAATTTTCATCTCATACTAAGAGAGTTCATGAACGATTGATTCATGGGAATTATTGCAATTATGCTATGATAAAGAATTTATTATTGCATTATTGTATTCTCTGGTTTTTAGCATTTGAATGTAAGAAGGTCTTGCGTTTAGACGCCTTCCCCTACAGTCTGTTTGAAACCTAATGTTATGGCAGACCTTTGCAGTTCTCGTATACAAGTATTCCCCCTACTCACCCTTACTACAACTCACTGTCTGAAGTTATCTAAGACCTCACTTGCCCTTGCATGCCTGGTCTAGTTTCGGAGTTAGAACCACATCATTTCGAGTTAACCTCCATCTGATCACCCCATTAAAAAAATCGTGACATAAACTAATGGGTGTCGGTCTCTGCCCCTACTGCAATCCAGGGGTGACTTCCATCGCCAACAGGGCACACCTTTGATTTTTTGGTTTCGATTTGGAATGTGTAATAAACTTAATGTTTGACTCGGAGGACCTTTCTCCTGCATACTTGTAATGAAACCCTGATTTCTTAGTAATTTAGTTACAGTCTTGTCGATACACTGGTTATGTATTATACCTAAATCATTTCAAAAGGAAAGAGCATATCAACTTATATGATTCTAGAAAGCTTGTCTTTCAATTTTAATTGCTCTTGTATTATTATGTTTTTTCAGAAACTTCATTGTGGCCAACATAATTATTTGTTTCTTTTATTTCAATGATATCTGGTGAAGTGCACACAGTAGGGATTTAAGGGTTCTAAAAAATGATACAGTTAGCTATATATAACTCATCACTTGATTTTACATTATCTATTCAGCCTATAAATTTTTTATGTATGTATATTCCAACTCCTATATAAAATGATAGACCATTCGTCCAGAATTGAAGGAATGACCTATTCCAGAACTTTGTTTGGGATTATCTGAATTATTTGTTTTCATTTCATAACTTTGTTTCTATGACTACTTGAACTATTCGTCTTCATTTTGGGACTCTATTTATGACTGTATGAACTATTTGTTTTTTATTTACCTTAAGATAGTCTAATCGTCATAGCACTTTATTTATACCTAATGAGTTTTCTTGTTAATGAGATGCAGTGAAAATCGTAAGGATTATACTATACTTGCTTCATTTCAACAATGATAAACAATAGGATGATTCGTCTAGATTTTAAAGAATATGACTATACATATATACATATATATATATAGATATATATATATGATCCCTACAGTGATATGACTGTACATATATAATTATATAGATAGATCTCAATTTTTAACACAAATATATCCTCTAATATTTCCATAGTTAAATTCCATACTCAGCCAAGATATAAAAAAAGTTTCTTCTCAACACCTATAGTAAATATGTAAGGGTTTACCCCACAGTTCATCCCATTTCAACAGACTTTAATGAAACATAACAGTTCACTCAGATTTAAATAGATGCATTCTATCAATCAAATAATTCAAATAACATTTGACCAAAGAAGGAGTAGGAATACATATACGAACAATTTTTCGAACAACAAATGGAACAACGAAGTTCCTCCCAAACTTAGAACATAACAACCAATTTACTTGTCCCATTCACCCCCTATCATAACCATGAATCCATGAGGGCGAACTCAGAACTCCTCCTCAACAATAGTTCTTAATTTTCATCAATATTCTCCTTGCCTCACACTCAACAATAAGTGTTCATAACAACAAGAGATAATTCCTTTTCCCCCAGCATACTAGGCAACATCCTGCCTCCTCCCATATGTTATATATCAAAAGAAATTTTTGCCTAGGTCTTTTTCCCCCCTTGGGAATTTTCGTAACTTTCCAAATCCCTGATTTTCAGGGGCCACCAATGGCCAAATTCTTGATTTTCCACTTGTCACATTCAACCCTAAGGTTGCTCCAACATGTTCCCCTCTCATGGAGTCATGGTCAACTGATTTTAACATGGTTGTTCCATTTGTCCATCATCAATAAATATAAAATATTTTGTTTCATACAAGTGTCATTCAAATAGTTATTTCGTTAAAATCATATCTCTTCCCAATAGTCATAATCATCAATTATAATCAACTAAGTTCGAAATTCAGAATTGCCATAAACGACAATAATTTTTCAATTTCAAATTTACTAAAAATGGAAATAACTTCCTAAGAAAATTTCAGATTTAAAAATAATTTATTTTTGGGGATGTTACATCCTTTCCCCCTTCAATAAACATTGTCCTCAGTGTTCGTTCCTTTCTTGGAATAGGATTGAATGAGATTTCTGCAATTCTCCCTCCAACTCCCAAGTGGCCTCCTCAGGGATAAAGTGCTTCCATTGCACTTTTACATGGGTGACGACTCTATTCTAAAGTGTTATTTCTCTCTTGTCTAGAATGTGCAGAGGTTCGACTTGGAACTTGCTTTATGGTTCCACTTGCACCAATTTCCAATCGATCATATGAGTAGGGTCATGAACATAATTCTTTAACAAAGAAACATAAAATACATTATGGATTTTAAGATTGGCAGGTAGTGCAAATTGGTATGCTACAGGTCCAATTCAAGCTAAGATATCGAAAGGGCCACAAAACCTGGGTGCCAACTTGGCACGGTTCCCTAGATTTAGTGAACTTTTTTGGGCTTTGACTTTTAAATAGACGTGGTCTCCCACTTGAAATTCTAGGTGTCTTCTTTTCCGTTACGCGTAACTTTTATGTCCGTCATGTGCCTCTTTTAAGTTCTATTGTACTTTTATTACCGTGCTCTCCATTTCCTGGAGCATCTGTGGTCCTACCATGATTCTGTCAAATGGGTCATCCTAGATAACTGGATTCAAACACTTTTTGATGTACAATACTTCAAAAGGGATCATCTTAGCCGAATTTTGGTACCCATTGTTGTATGCAAATTCCACCAAGTGTAGGTAGTCTTCCCACTTGCTTGGTTTTGTTCTTACCTACATGCATAGCATATCTTCTATGATCTGGTTTGTTCATTCAGTCTGTCCATCCGTTTTTGGATGATAACTTGTGATGAAATTCAAGTTAGTATTTAATCCCGCAAACAATTCTTTACAAAAAGTAGATGCAAATTTTATGTCTCTATCTGAAATCACCATTTTAGGAATACCATGAAGTCTAAAAACTTCTTTCATGAGTATTTTAGCGATGTTAATAGATTTAAAAGTAAACTTTATAGGAATAAAATGTGTAGACTTACTAAGATTATCAATTACCACCATAATTAAATCATTATGTTTTTGAGTTCTAGGAAAACCTGTAATAAAGTCCAGTGATATAGTCTCCCATTTCCATTCCAGCACAGGTAAGGGATGCAACAGGCCAGTTGGATGCTGGTGTTCGTCTTTTACCTGCTGACAATATTGACACTTAGATAAGTATTGTGTTGTTTAACCTTTCATATTGGGATAGTAAAATAATTTCCTTAGTGTTCTTACCGTCTTGTGGTATCCCGGGTGACCAGAATATGGTTTCTTGTGTACTTCATCCAAAATCGTTAACTTTAATTCCATCAAATCTGGTATGGATATTCTCTTTTTGAATCGTAGTCGACCTTCTCTATCCAAAATCAGATCTGTTTTGTCTGAATTATCTGCATTATCTCGTAATTTTTCCACTGTTCTAGTGTAATTTTCATCATTATTACCTACTACCTTTATCCTCTACTCAAGATCACTTTCTACCCTGCTAGTGCTTATTTCAAAAATCCCATGAACTCTTCTTCTTAAGGAATCATCCACCTTGTTTTCCTTACCCTCTATATGTCTTACCTCAAAGTAAAATTCGCTCAACAAGGCTAACCATGTTGCTTGCCTAGCATTAATGTCCGACTAACTAAACAAAAATTTCACGCTACTTTTATCCGTTAATAACAAAAAATTTCTACCAATCATGTAGTTCCACCACATCCTTAATGCGTGTATTACAACTTCCAACTCTAAGTCATGAGTCACGTAGTTTCGTTCATGTTCCTTTAGTTTTCGGGACTCATAGAAAATCAAGTGTCCTTCTTGAGTTAGGACACCACCTAGTCCTTCTTTACTCGCATCCACACAGACTATGAAGTCCTTGTCTAGATTTTCTACCTTTAAAATGGGTGCAGTCGTTAACAATTCCTTTAACTTATTAAAACTGTCCTGACATTTTTATGACCAGTCAAACTTGGTTCCCTTCTTTTGTAATGATCTAATAGGGTATCCAATATTGGAAAACTCCTCTATAAACCTGTCGTAATATCCAATGATTCCCATGAACAAGAGGATGTCCACTACATCCGTAGGAATTGGCCATTCCATGATGGCTCTTATTTTCTTAGGATATAATGCAATGCCTTCGACATATTACATGTCCTAGGTAATGTATTTTTTCGTGATAAAAGACACATTTATCGAATTTAGAATACATTTTGTGCTTCCTTAAAGTTTTTAGAACTATCCTTAAGTGTTCTTCATGTTCTTCTTTAGTTTTATAATATACTAGAATATCATCAATAAATACTAACACAAACTTGTCCAAGTACTGACTGAAAATACTGTTCATTAAACACATGAATGTGCCTGGCGCGTTAGTGAGCCCAAATGGTATAAAAAAAAAATATTAGTGTTTATGTCTTGTTCTGAAGGTTGTTTTACTTATGTCCTCATCTTTTATTCTAACTTGGTGATAACCAGATCTTAAATCCAATTTAGAGAAAATATTTTCCCCACCTACTTGGTCAAACAGATCATTGATCCTAGGTAAGGGGTACTTGTTCTTAATAGTCATCTTGTTTAATTGTATGTAATTAATGAATAATCTCAGAGTTCCATCTTTCTTTTTAACAAAGAGGATGGGTGCTCCCCATGGTGAAACAATCGGTCTGATATATTCTTTGTCCAATAATTCCTGGAGTTGTATTTTTAGTTATGTTAATTCCGACAAACTAATTTGGTAAGGTGCTTTAGATATAGGGGTTGAACTAGGTAGTAGGTCGATAGAGAATTCTATGTCCCTCCTTGGGGGCAATTCAGGTATCTCATCAACAAACACATCTCTAAAATCATGCAAAACGAAAAAATCCTCCAAGATGGGTTTATTTTCTTTTTCTAAGAGGGTTGTTACTTGGATGACATAAACCTGAGAACCCTTTCTCATTGATTTCTTGAATTGCATTGCTGAAATCTGTCTAACTGAGATTGTTTTTTTTATACCTTGAACTGTCTTAGCAGTGTCATTTTCATCTTTATACTTGAGTGATTTTTCATAATAATCTAACACTTCTTTATGCCTTTCTAACCAATCCATTCTGATAATTACGCCATAAGACCCTAATGGTAGAATGTTCATATTTTTCTTTATGTTTTGACCACCTAAACTAAACTCATAATCAAGAATAAAATGAACCACTTTTCTTTTTGTTCTTGTTGCTAGTTGTAGCAGCCAAGATTTTGCATGTCTTGTTTTCTTAAGTTTATTTGAATCCACTATACTGGGAGTGATGTAACTCAACGTATATCTAGGATCAATTAAAATATAAATATGAATGTTATTAATTTTACCTTCAATTTCCACCACAAAGGACTGGTGGTCAGATTGTCAACCATCCACGACTGCATTTATCTGATGTAAGCTTCTACCCACATCTCCCACCATAGAGGCTTTCTATAGGTTGTGAACGATAGTTCTAGTTGCTGAAGTCAAATGTGGGCAGTTCCTCCTTAAGTGAGGTTCTCCACATTCATAGCATTTTAATGGTTCATGGGGGATGTCCCCAAACTTCTTTGTTCCTAGATTTACTGGTTTACCACCTCCTTGGGTGTTCTTATTGTTGGAGTGAAAATCTTTTATTGGAAAACTCTTTACTGGATTCTGAAACGGAGTTGGTTGATGTCCCTTATTTCGTTGGTTCATTCGGTCTTGTTTCTTGCCTTTCCAAGTCTTGGGAAATTCTTATCGTTGTTTATATTGGTCATAACATATTCAGTCTTTCCTGAAAACTTCACTCAAGCACTTGGGATTATAAAATTCAATTATGTCCTTATAGGACTGTGGTAAACAACTTAGAAACCACTGGATTTTCAATTTTTTCTCCCGAATATAAGGCACAAACCTTAGTAATTCCAAGAACTTGTTTATCAAATCTTCCATAGTCATTTGACCGAGTCACAACTCATAAAATTATTTGGTTTTTCTTTCATAGTAACTTTAAAATAGGTATTGTTTCTCAAATTATTTCTTAAAATACGAACATTCCATCTATTTTTCCTTTAGACCCTTGGCCAACTTCAGGTCTTTCCACCATTTGTGGCTTTCCCTTTCATATTATAGATGGCCATTCTGACCTTCATATTGATGGAATAGTTGTATACCTAGAAATACTTATTGATGTCTAATAACCATGCTTCAGCTTCCTCCCCTATTCTGGATTCCCCATCAAAGGTAGATGGTTTGATTTTCTTATACCTATTTCCTCTTTATTCTTGTTTTTGTTTTATCTTCAGCTAAAGGTGTACATTCAGAGGAGGTTCCCCTTTTGTTGCTTTAGGACAAGAATTCTTGGAGGCCCTTTTACTGACTTCTTCCTCCTAGTTATCATCCTTTGGTCTTTTATTTGTCACTATACTTCGCAACAGGACTTCATTTATTTCATGTTGTTCTTGCTGTGCCTTTTTTAGTTTCTCATTGTCTTCTTTAAAAACTTGCAACTCAACATTGAGATTTCTCATAGTTTCCAGAACTTCAGTAGGTGAACTTCTGTCACTATTTTTCCTCTGATCTTTAGGAGGCCTTTTTTTAGGATTCTCTTTGAGTCTGATTTATGTTTCATCCTGGGTTGCCATGATTAAAACATAATAAAGTGTTTTCTGTTTGTAACAAAAATTGTTTCATTTGTTTTACCTAAAGAGGAAAATATATGATAAGTAAATATTTGGCCCTTCTCAAGGTCCAAGTGTTGTAACCTTTTATCCG
The DNA here is from genome assembly GCA_032191745.1 of Picea mariana. Classification (NCBI taxonomy): domain Eukaryota; kingdom Viridiplantae; phylum Streptophyta; class Pinopsida; order Pinales; family Pinaceae; genus Picea; species Picea mariana. Next base: position 234,179 of record JASDQU010014391.1, read on the forward strand.
ATACCATATGTAATGTACCCCAAATTTACCAACATAAAAAAAATAAATTCCGAGGGACATAATATTCAGTTTGTTCTAGGAGATTTGTAGTTAATAGAAGTAGGTATTTATCATCATAGCTAACTATTTAATATCTACGAGATTCTTATGTTATGGATATTGAATGATGAACAATCACATCACGAACCTTTCTACTCTAACTTAATGCTTCCTACACAAAACTCCTTGATGAATAATCTTTATGTTAGAATATCCATCCCTTTAAACCCTTCATACCTAACGTTATTCTAATACTTATACGTATATGTATATATTACATTGGACTTAAGACTCATAGTCCTATACTCTTCCCTAAGTATGAACTCCTATGCTTGTTTGCAAGGACAATTCTCATTTTTCTTTCGAATTAAAACTCACATACCATGCACAATATAATGTGGTCGGGAGTATACATTC
>JASDQU010014392.1:3855-28435 GCA_032191745.1 Picea mariana
AGAACCGCATGTGCCTATAATAATCCCACTGGATGTCTATGTTCAACCTTTACTTCCTAACATTTGAGACATCTCGCCACATGGTTATTTATATCCGTTTTTATTCCCTTCCAAAAGAGTAAAGGTTTAAGACCTGCCTTCATTTTCTTGACTCTAGGATGGGCCATATACACTGATCGATGAGCTTCATTCAAAATTAGATTTATCGTCTCGTCAATTGGTGGTACATAAATTATTCCATTATATCTTAGTATTTTTTCACTATCCAAAGTATAACCCTCATATCTAGGTATCATCATGCTATATTGTCGGATATTGTATTTTACTTCCTTGTACCAGTCATCATCAATTTGTAACGCTAAAATATTTTCCTGAAGGTTCATTTTTAGTGGAATTACTGAGAATATGGGTGGCCTCCAACTCAATTCATCTGCTACTCTATTAATTGTTTCTTTAATGTACGTGATCTCAAAATCATACTCACTTAAATGTTCTGGCCAACGTATTTGTTGCGCGTTCAAGTCACTCTGAGTAAAAATGTGTTGTAATCCACTATGATCTGTTTTCAACTCGAATCCAATAAGGTAATGTCTCCAAACTCGTAAGGAATAAACAATTTCTAATAATTCCAAATCATGTGTTGCATAATTATATTCATGCCTTCTTAGTTTCCTTGAAATATATGTGATAACTTGCCCTTCTTTCATTAATGATCCACCCACTCCTTCCTTGGATACGTCAGTTCATACCAAGAATTCCTTGTCCATATCAGGGACCTTCAATATCAGTGTTGTCATTGATAATTCCTTAATTTTACGAAATGTTTCAATGCATTCCTCTGACCATACAGATTTCTTATTATTCTTTTGCAATTTTGTAATTGGGTTTGCTATTTTTGAAAAACCTTTAATGAAACATCTATAGTAACCTGCTAACCCCATAAAACTACGTACTTCTTTCACGTTTGTTAGTGTTCTCCATTCCATAATAGCCTCTACCATTTTTGGATCCACAATGATGCCTTCTCCAGAAATAATGTGTCCCAGATAGTGAATCTTCGTCTGATAAAAAGAACACTTCGACAACTTTCCGTACAACTTGTTTTCTCTTAAACACTGCAAAAATAATATTCTATGTTCATCATGCTCCTCTTTTGTCTGATATTGAATTAATATGTCATCAATAAATACTTGTACGAACTTGTCCAAGTATTCACGGAATACCCCATTCATTAAACTCATGAATACACTAGGGGCATTTGTCAATACAAACGGTAATACAGTAAATTCCTAATGTGAAAATCTTGTATTAAACACTGTGATGTAGGAGCATGTCTCCAACTCGCTAGTGCATCAACACGCCAGCGCAAAAATTCATTTGGAGGAACAGATTCCAAAGAAGGACGCACCAGTCATCCCCATTTTGAGTTTAAATCTCAATATTTAATGAAATTTAATGTAATTAAATGTTGAGGTTCAAGGAAAGTTGAGCCCCTATATCTGTACAGGCTGAGGGTACATTCACCTTTAATGGTTGACATTTAGGTGGACCTAGATATGATTCAAACTAGATGTTTATTTATTGTGATAAATCCTTCGTTGTAGGATGCTTAAATGTGAAATGATAACACTAGAATAATATGGAGGGAAGGCTCGAGAATCCCATCATGTATAAATCAATGTAATGTAAGCCAAGTAGGGTTGTTGTTTTTACAGAGTAAGTTGTAGAAAGAAAGAACTAAGACTCTGTTGTCGTCCAGTCATGTAACCTATTGTACAAATAATTCAGATTTAAATACAAAACCAAATTTCACTCCATATGATTTCCTGTGTGTTTTTACATGTGTTTTCTAAATGTAATTGAATGGTTACTATGTGTGTCTCTAAATTCTATGGATGTGTAAGTGTTCCCTTTGTATGAATAGATATATTTCCCTATCTGTAGTTTTCTGAGTATTTTTTGGATTTCACGGCTAGTGCAAGGCGTGCACACCATAATTATTGGAAACCTCTGAGAAGTCAGTGCAGGGAGTGTGAGAGAAATCATATAGGAGTTATGTGAGGAGCGTGGTAGGTGGGAACACCAGAATCATTCTCAAGATCAAAAGGAATAGTGCAAGAGAATGCACATCAGAGTTATTGAATACTCTGAGAGAAAGAACACAGAGTGTGCCTACACTTGCTAAAGTGTAAAAGATCAGAAGGAAGACTGTACTAGGGAGTAAACATCATATTTATTGAATACTTTGAGATCCAYGCAAGGAGTGTGAGGGAAGAGTATTTTTATACTCATTTKTTCAGAAGAGATRGTGGGAAGTCTCATTGATAAAGTGMAAGGAGTGCATAGATACTCAGTGGAGTGTAAAATGATCGAGGAAGACCCGTGCAAGGTGTGCATGGAGCCAACACTTGGCCAAGTGTTGATAAAATATAAACTCCATATGATTTCCTGTGTGTTTTTACATGTGTTTTCTAAATGTAATTGAATGGTTACTATGTGTGTCTCTAAATTCTATGGATGTGTAAGTGTTCCCTTTGTATGAATAGATAKATTTCCCTATCTGTAGTTTTCTGAGTATTTTTKGGATTTCACGRCTAGTGCAAGGCGTGCACACCATAATTATTGGAAACCTCTGAGAAGTCAGTGCAGGGAGTGTGAGAGAAATCATATAGGAGTTATGTGAGGAGCGTGGTAGGTGGGAACACCAGAATCATTCTCAAGATCAAAAGGAATAGTGCAAGAGAATGCACATCAGAGTTATTGAATACTCTGAGAGAAAGAACACAGAGTGTGCCTACACTTGCTAAAGTGTAAAAGATCAGAAGGAAGACTGTACTAGGGAGTAAACATCATATTTATTGAATACTTTGAGATCCATGCAAGGAGTGTGAGGGAAGAGTATTTTTATACTCATTTGTTCAGAAGAGATAGTGGGAAGTCTCATTGATAAAGTGAAAGGAGTGCATAGATACTCAGTGGAGTGTAAAATGATCGAGGAAGACCCGTGCAAGGTGTGCATGGAGCCAACACTTGGCCAAGTGTTGATAAAATATAAAGGAATATGAGTGCAAGGAGTGTTGAGGAGGAATTTTCTACAAGTATTCAAGTCTAAAATATTTTGAAGATTCAGGGAGTGCAAGGAGTGTGCCATAGGTTCAAATCATCTGAGGAGAAAAATATTAGGAGGAGAAGTGCAAGTGTGCATTGGGGCCTAAGTCCCTTGAAATTTGAAAATATCAAGAGGAGTAGAGTTTTCAAAAATGCAAGAAAAGGCCAACGAGTGAGCCTTGCAGAGGAAGTCAAAGGTCGGTCCTTTGAAAATTGAGAAATTCTTCATTGGAAGAAAAGTGCAGCCACATCAGAGGAAGAGATACATCAGTCATTATATTAGTCATGGAAATTAATATGGACCATCATATATAATTATAGACGTGGAGAAGGAATGCGCAGAGGAGGAGAACAAATCTCATTTGTCATATCTGAGCGTGAGGATCAAGCGTCGTCGGATCCAGGTAAGAAGCACAACCATTAACCCTTAAGTCCTTCAGAATTCCTCACTTCATACTTTGTCGCTTCGATATAATTGGGTCATGGTTATAAATGCAACTGAAAACCTCAAAGTTCTAAAGGCTGAAGCAAATCCTAGTCGTTGGTGCCAGGAGCACGTGGAAATAGATTGAGTGCAATTTGGAGTTCAGGGCTTCAGAAGACCTAAGGAATAAAGTGCAAAGGAGACCAAACTCCAAAAGTCCTGAAGCTCAAAGTAAATATGGATCATTGGATGTAGAGGACACGTGTCAGTGGATCAGGAAGTCTGGAAGCCCGACTACTCGAGAGAACAGAGGTGTGGAGTGTTAAAAACTCGCAAAGCTCCAATGAGTGGAGTAGATCCCATTTGTTGAAGAGCACTGGCACGAGGTGCTAGATCTTGAAGTCTGGAGACTTGGAACTCCAGAGGAAATTGAGGTGTAGTCTCTTTGAGTTGAGAACTATCGAAGGCCTGAAGGTCAGAGTTAATCTTGATCATTGGTCAAAGAGGGACACGTGGAGAGAAGAAATGACCTCCACTAGTTCAAAGTTTAGAAGTTGTAAGGGATTTTGTTGTAAAGACACCTGAAGTCTAGAATCTTGAAATAGATCTAAGTCGTCCACCCACCAGGATGCATGGACCGTCAATTATGACCCTTCGTGAGTTCTCCTATTCGGCACTCCAGGAGACCTATGGAGAGGTGTTTTGAAAATCCCCAAAGCCAGAGCTACGAAGAGGGTATAGACCGTTTATCTAGTGGCAGAATAGGAGTCATCCAATCATTGGATTCAGGATTCGACGCTACCAGAGAATAACATGTTGGAGCAAATAGGATTGTCGAAGCCCGAAGTCCTGAAGCCATTCCCTACCGTGGATTTTCAACGGGTTTTTTGGACCGTTGATTCTTTTTGTTGTTGGGAACTCCGCCAATTCAGCGTTCGGGAGGAATGCAGTGTAAATTTGTTGAGACTCCCAAATCCCGGGAGCTCTGAAGTCCCAAATACTTCAGAAACTTGAGATTTAGATCAATTTTTTGGGCCCATGGTCCCTTGTAATTATTTTATCAGCTTAGGGACCCAAAAAAAATAGTTTTTTCACTTCAGGAAAGAAGGTTTAAGGCCTGTGCATTTGATTTTGAGGGCTCAGTGGGAGCCTGCAAGATGATCCAACTCTCGAATTTGATCGATCCTAGACTGGGAGGTCACGCGAACCCAAGGGAGTGGGCAGGGGGTCTGCATCACATTTTTTTAGGAATGTCTTCCTCTTTTATTCATAATTGATGATATCCCGACCTAAAATCAATCTTTTAAAACACTTTCTCCCCCTTCATTCGATCAAATAAGTCATCAATCCTCAACAATGGGTATTGATTCTTGATTGTGGCCTTGTTTAATTGACTATAGTCAATTCCAAGTCGCCACGATCTGTCCTTCTTTCTTACAAATAGTACTAGTGCACCCCACAGTGATACACTTGGATGTATAAGTCCCAAATATAATAACTCCTTTAGTTGCATGTTTAACTCTTGTAATTTAGGTGTCGACATCTGATATGGAATTCTATAAATTGGTTTTGTTTGAGGTTTTAAGTCTATAGTAAATTCCAATTCTCGTTTTCGTGGTAAACATGATAGTTCTTCAGGAAAAACATCAGCAAACTCTCATACTATCTAAAATCCTTCCAATATTTATGTGTCACCTTTTTCATTAAGGGATAAAATAGAATACAACTTACATCCTTTGAGAATATTTTTCTTCAATTGTAGGGAATTAATAAATCTTAGAGAAACTCCTTGACTTTTCCCTACAATTACTTTGTTTTGTCCCAAATCATCAATTAATATTAATATTTTTGTCTTACATTTAAGTATCACATGGTGCGATTCTAACCAATCCATTCCAATCACAATGTTGTAGGATCCCAAGGTTGTGACAAAAAGTTTTACATTTGCGACGAATTCACCCAAATTAATATTACAATCTTTAACCTTTTCTCCAACTTTTTGCTTGGCTCCTAATGACAATTCTACATATCTAAACTCATCTTCTTCAACTACCTTCACCTTAATTATTTTGAGCCCAACACTAGATATGAACTCTCAGTAGCTCCTAGATCTATCAAAATACTAAACTGTTGATACAAAATCATCCCCAAAGTCTCGAGCACTGTAGACCAATGCTTGTCCTTGCAGTTATTCATCGCTACATGAATCCTATGGGCCTTTCCCAAAAATCCCACTTTTGTTTGTCCTGTTGATCCAACCACTCTTTCCTTCTCAATAGGAAAATCTCTCTGATAGTGGGGCACTCCACAATTTCAAAATCCATTCTTAGGGTTGATACTCCTAGTTCCAGAGGAAGAATATATTGTTCTAGGATTTTGAGGCCCTGATTTGTTCTGTGGAACAGATATATATTGTTGTTTCTTCTGAGGATGATGCAGTTGCTTATATGTTTGTTCTCTATATGGAGTCAAATGTTTAGTAGATGGTCTGCGTGGCGTAGAAAATGCAGGTGCTCTTGGTGTATCACGGTGCCCAAAATTCTATCTAACAGGTGTTTTTTGTTGCGGTTCTCTAAGTGACGTATTTCCTGTCTTATTGGAAGTATTCATACTCTAACCTCCACTGTTCAATTCCTTCTCAATGATAAAAAACTTATGTATTTCATCGCACAAATTCTGAGGCATCAAGATCCTCACTTTAGCAAGAATGTTTTAGTTGATACCAAACAAAAACTTATTCACCTTTAACTTTTCAGTGTTTAGGTGTGAAGAATATCTGAGAAACTCCATAAACTTAGCCTCATACTCAGGTACTATACAACTACCTTGTTGAAAGGTGTTGATTTCATTAAGCTGACACTCAATGAACTCATCATATAGGCACCTCTCTCGAAATTGTTCCTTGAACAATTCCCAAGACACATCTTTAATGGACATATTCAGTTGTGGCAAGAGTGTCTTCCACCAAAGAAGTGCACTCCCTTTCAACTGAAAAAATGTCATATGAACCTTCATGTTGGAGGTATAATCGTGCAACGCCAAACACATTTCCATATTCTCCAACTAATATTCGATGGCTAAACCATTCGTGGAACTCCAGAACTTGGGAAAATTTACCTTCTCGATTTCTCTATGAACACTACAACTAACTAAAGGAGGGCGTTGTGAACCTTCATTGGTTAGAGACTCCCTTCCCTCATCATGATCAAGGTGATTTATGAGCACCTTTGACATCCTTTGAAAAGTCCTCATCATACCCATGACATTACCCACTGCAACTTGATCCTACTCAATAGTTTTCTCTTCTCCCTGTGGAGCAGATCCATCAGGTGTGGATTTACTTGGAGGAGGTATACCTCTTCCTCCCGCACCTTGAAGTCTACTCATTCTTCATCCTCTAACCATGATAATTTCCATAAAATAATTTCAATTTTATATTTAGCGATATATCTTAATATAAACAAAAGCATTGGAAGTCGTAACAAGTTTGGGTCGTAGAATAGAACCTTTCTCTGATACCATATGTAAAATCCCTACGCAAGGAGTAACAAACCTCTTGACACATTTACAAATGGTTAAGTAAAAACATTAATATGAAATAATGGTGTAATTTTCTTTTTTTAAATCAATACTATAATATCCTTAACATATGCATCATTAATGTAAACCATAAGTATAGCATCCCTCTTGATGCACTTAGTAATGAGTGTATTTTATATTCTAAACAAGTAATAAGAAATTATAATTAGACTCAAATTTGTGTAGATGAACAATTGGCTAACTTAAAATTTTATGCAACTATTTTCAACCTCAATATCAACAATCATTAATTAATTTATAATGCTACTTGCACAAAGAATCAAATTCATCTTATCATGTAATCTCTTGGAAGTCTAATACCAATTTCTAAAGGAACAATATAATCGACGCAAAGAGTAGGAGTAAGGAAATCATCTACTTTACTTATGAATGCACAATGTGAGCATTAATTTATTTATTTTAAATGCGGGAAGTCTAATACCAATTTCTAAAGGAACAATATAATCGACGCAAAGAGTAGGAGTAAGGAAATCATCTACTTTACTTATGAATGCACAATGTGAGCATTAATTTATTTATTTTAAATGCGGGAGTCATAAATTCATTTTTGAATAATTCATTGATTAAATCCTTAATAAAATCATTGATATTATTTGCTAATCATATCATTACCATAAAGATTTCATTATATAAATCCTTAATCTATATGCCTTCTATTGATTATTATAAATATTATATATAGAAATTATTATCTATATATACATATTTATACACTATTAATATGTATATTATATATGCAGAGATTGCAATCATATATATATATATATATATATATATATTAAAAATTCGACATTAGTAATTACTGTCTTATCTAGATTTCAAAAGAGTCACAGGATAAATTTATTTTAACTCCCACTCTAAAAGTTATCAACGCTTAAACTGTAATGGGTTGGTGAACTGACACAATGGAAACTTAATACTCAAACTGCTTGACATCTTTCGTTTTAATTCTTCTACAATCTAAATTCCACTTCATAATCTAAGTGAAGAGGTTGTATAGTCTTAGTAATTTGAAGAAGTCCAGAGAAACCAATAGTTGAGTAATTAGTTTGCAAAGAGTGGAACAAACCGTCAACTAACCAACATTAAAAATCCAAGGATGGATCGTTCAACCAAATGTTGATTGCTCTTTTCCAACCTAAATAATAATTCTCTGATTTTCTGGAATTATTGAAAAATTCCAGAAACTACAGAAAAATTAGTGATTAAACTACGGAAAAATTCGTTAGTAAAATTTACAACAGAGAAAAGCTATATGTGGAAGTGATGAACCTAGCGAAATTACTATTATTTTTTCTTGTTCATTTTAAAAATCTTGGGTTGAGTCGGTAATGAAATTTTACACATAGATAAAACAATAAAAAAAATTGTCCCTACACATTCACACACCACTTCCTCTACATAAAATAATATATATGCGCCTATTCGTATTTGTTTATCTGGAGGTGGAGATTTATAGGATTTATATACCTATGTTATGCATAGTAAATGATATCTCTTCACCATTCAACATAAAACAAACTTTATTCATTGAATAATATATAAATATTCTTTTATACAATTTATTTTTTATTATACAGGAATTAATCGAATGTTTTCGATCTAGTATATCGCTACCAACTGGAACTAGGTAAAAGGAAACTAGAATTTTTATATTATTAACTCAATAGTAATCAACCATATAATTTCTTTATACAAAACATAATTTTATCCCAAAATAGGATTAATATTTATTCTAATGTTAATAATATTTAAACATCAATATAACTACAAAAGATAATATCGTAACCAGAAGGAAGATGGTATTTGATCTTGATCTTTGACTTGTAAGATGTGTCGCGTCCCTTAGCTTGTTAATCGAACGAATTCACCAGTACCTCCCAACCAACGCTGGGGGTATTCTTCTTTCCCCTTATCCCCTCGATCTGCAAATGAGTCACAAACAAAAAATCAGGTTCATAGCTAAATATTTCCTTCACAAGGAGAGTATTCCAGCTCTTGCACCAAGCTTGCAACCCAACTCACAAAAGAAAACTAGTCACATGAAAATTTTCCATCATTTTAGTCATCCAACAATAGGGTCCTTTGTTCCTACCTCTCCATTCTTTTTATAAGAATTTTCACCTTGACACATGTCATTCCATGCATAATTAGATAATTTGTTTATAATCAATTGAAAGATTAATCACCTTGTACACATGTCACTCTTCCCTCAAGTTGCACATGTTTTATTTCTTTTAATAAAATAATTTATGCAATTTCCCTAACATTCCCAATTAGTTCCTATATTTTATCCTAGTTGTCCCTTAGTTCTCCAATTTCTCTTTTAATTTGTCTGCTAACTAAGATTAGGTCTCTTCTCTTAGTTAGGATTTAGAGTTTAGATTGACTTAGGATTCTAAGTCTAAGTTGACAACCCATTCTCTCATGGAATAATTTATTTTTATTAAAATATTTATATTAATTTCATGCACACATTGGGCACATGTCTTAATATTTATTCTCCCTTTTCTTAGATTTTTATTAGTCTTATTTCCCTTAGGCCCATTTCTATTGAATTTAATTAGGCATGATAATTTGACTTAGATTTCATTATGTTTCTAGATTATAAATTTGTATAAATTTATGTTCTCTTTTCTATCAGTTATAAGTATTTGTTTTATTCTCTAAGGTCCTCTAGATTTTTAATAACACATTAATTTATTCATGCCATGTTCCCTTCAAGGCGCACCTACATGATCCAAGGGTGCCACTCGCCATTTGAATTAGTTTGGAAGTTGTGTGACGCTTGGAGTCAATACTCCACTTATCAACCTCGTGTGAGACTAAGGGATTACTGAGGAATAATTATTCCACCTTATTGTGTTACCCTCAGAAATCCTCGTGAGTGATTGTCTCAGTATTCCCTCTTGGCATCGTGAACCTCTCAGGAACAAGGTAGTTGTTAACCTTTGGTTCAGGTCATGGAGGGAGTGCTATTAGGATGTTATAGGGATGTCGCCACACCTCCCCCTCATCCGTGTGATATTTATGTATGACCCCTTTACTCCATATGTGAGTCGGATTAGCAAGCATCACCATGGATCCATCCACTAAAAAAAATAATATTAATAACTTTCATACATGAAATCGATAACAGAAATCATCATCGTAACACATGCATAATAAAATAAAATACTCATAAAAAAGTCAACAGTCCACTCCCTAACTCAATCTGGAGTCCAACGGGTTCTATTGATTCCATCGACATCCTCATCATGTCATGTCTCATGCACACTCAAGAAACCTCATCATAATACTTTTCAATTTTATACATCAATATTAATAACATATCAATTTCAATACTCAATCATGGCATAACTCATAAACCAATTAAGATAATCATAATGTGTCATGTTTAACCGGATCACTTGCACGCAAGTGTCCTAAAAGAATAAACATTATTAGGAAAATGTGGTCGGTTAAAAATCGGATGTTACATTGATCCTAATTCAAGTTGTTGTGTGGGGTTTTGCTCTATGCTATGGTTTTGTGTCTCTCGACGCATCTTGACATCCATTTACTCTCTTGTCGTAACCTACTCTTCTACAATTGTGGGACTAACTGGCTTGATGACTAGTGAAGGAATGGAATCCACGTCCACCACTCCCTCCAGCTGATTCAATTTTACTCCCTTGGTTGTCATATCTTTTGGCGACTTCATGGCACTCCATGTTTTTCTTGCAATCCGACTGGGAGCTACAACCTTTGGTGGCACCATTCTACTAAATTCGAACAGGTTTTCTTTGAATATTCACTGAATCACCTTGAAATCACTTCCTCGCACTTGGTTTCCTTCCTTAGATCTCATTCACACAAATTCACAATGATTATTTTTGTTCACGTTTTCTCCTTTTGTACATTGTGCCATAAATGCTTTGTCATGTTGTACTATTTCAATCACCATCTTTCCTTTTTCCAGTCACTTTCTATATCGACGCATTGTTTTTTCTATCTAGTCACTTTTCTCTGGCGCACAATGTATTCCTATTTTTTCACACCAATTGTTGTCCTCTACACATTGTATCCTCCAAATTCCTCTTTAACACTTATCCATCTACTTCATCTCTTTGTATTTTTCATCTTTTTTCATTTTTTTATTTCTTTTTCTTCTTTTAAATCCTACTAAATGCAGTATGTACAACTCTAATTTTATGTGCTACAACTACTAAGGGTTACTGCATTGACTGTTCCTATACAATTTCAATCGAATTACATTCACCAATCCTTGAATTTATTTTCCTACTAGATCATGTAGCTGCACAACACCTCCATTTGTGATAGACTTTATCTCATATGGCCCTAGCCAATGCATCCTGAATTTCCCTGGGTGATGCAAGTATTTGATGTCATAGAGGAGAACCACATATTCTTCCTTAATGTTTTTCTTCTTAATGCATATATCATGCCAATATTTATCCTTTTCTTTCTATAATTCCTCATGGAAACCAACCATAATACCATCCTCTTCTAGTTCCATGAGTTGAGAAAATCTTTCTTGAGATATGCCTCTTTCGGTCATGTTTTTAATGGTTGCAATGCATCGACTAGGTATCAAATACTCCAAATGGACTACTTCTTCCTGACCATACACCAACCTGAAAGGTGTATTCCCTATGATTTTATTGCATGCGGTTGTATAATCCCATAATACTATTGGCATCTTCATATCCCAATCATCCCTGTTTACATTACAAATTTTGGTTAAGGCATTCTCCAATATCCTATTAAATTCTTCCACTGTTCCATTATCCCAAGGATGCTATGGGTTTCTCTTTTGATGATGTATCTCAAATTATTCAGTCATTTCCTGGATGGTACTATTGATAAAATGAGCTCCCTAATCACTCATCAAAATTCTTGGGCATCCAAACCTTGTAATCACTTGTTCAAACAAAAAGTGCGTTGCAGTTTCTATGCTGCAATATTTTACTATTGTTGCTTCATCCCATCTGTTCAAATATACTATCGATGTAATGATGTATCTTGATTCTCATCTTCTAGATGGTGGATTACTTGGTCCTACAAATTGTACTTCCCATTTATCAAAAAATTTAAGAGTTACCTGAGGTTTCAGTGGCACCTCCTAGATGGCTTTCCTACCCTCTAACAAACATTATAAGCCTAACAATACTCCTTTGCATCTTTAGAAACTATTGGCCACCCGAGTCATATGCGCAATATATTCTACGTAGTAGCCTTCCCTGCATAGTGCCTTCCAGCTATTCCTTCATGTGCTTCTGCCAAAATGATGGGACGTTCATGCTCCATCACACATCTCCTTAAAATATTATATGCTCCTAGTTTATGCAAGTATCTTGAAATAAGTTGGTAATCTATAGCTTTAAGAACCAAATTATTCTTCTTCATAGTGTTATATTCCTTTGGAGATGTAACATCCCATTCTATTGAGCACACTTTTATTGACTTATTCTTTGAGGAAACTTGTGTGCAAGTGATCTGGTTAGGGTATATTATGCTTTCATTTCAATTATGGGTTATATATGATGATGATGATGTGTTGTGAGTTATTTTTATTTTTATGTATATATATTGGCAGCTCCTTTTGACGAGTTTTCCAGAGTGTGCACGACACATGACAGGTTATGGATGTTGATGGGATCAATGGAATTCCTTCGACTCTGAATTGAGTCAAGGAGTGGATTGTATTTGTTTGAGTATTTCATTTTAAGCACATGTGATATATGATTGATTTCAATATGATTTACGTATATGGATTATTGACAGTTTTGTTTTAGTGGATACAGGATTGACAATGCTTGCTAATCTGACTCACATAAGGAGTAAAAGGGTCATGCACATAAACCATATATTGAGGGAGAGGTGTGCCAACATCTCTCTCAAATCCTAATTGCACTCTCATCGTGGCATGAATGGTATATTAACGATTACATAGTTTAATAGATATACAATGTCACGAGAGAGGACTGAGATAATCGCTCAAGAATATTTCTAAGGGGTGCACAATAAGGAAGATTCATTATTCCTTGGAAGCCCTTAGACTCTCTAAGGTCAATCGATTGGAGTGTTGACTCCAAGGGTCAGAAAAACTTCCAAAACTAGTCTAAGGAGAGTGGCCCCCTTCGAGCACGAAGGTGCATATTGAAGGTAATGCCACATAATTAACACTTGAGTCAATAAATATAGGTGGCCTAGAAAAGTTGAAATGATTAGACCTTGTTGGAGTAAAATAATTAATTAAACAGTAAATTATTAAATATAAATCCCAACAAAATTCTAAGCCTAATTCTAAGACTAAGTCTAAGTTGAAATTTAAATAAAAGACTAAATGAATTATGACATAAGTTAAAATATTTGAGAATATAATCAAACTCTAGGAAAAAGGGGAATAAAATTTAAAGGTTGGATAAAATGTACGTGTGCATGAAATTAATAAAATATATTTTTTTAAATAGAAGAAATAATAATATGAGAGAATAGGGGTACACATGGAATATAATATTGAGTCAACCTACCAATATTCTAACTAGAAGAAGACTCCTAACCCAAATCTAACTAAGATCTAGTTAGGATACACTCATTAAATGAGAATTTGGGGAACAAAGGGACAACTAAGAGAGAAAATATGAACAAATTGGGGAATGTGGGGGAAATTGGCTTTTTAAATAAAATAAAAAGGGTTATTACTTGTACAACTTAAGGACGGTGTGACAAGTGTGTGGGTGAATGTTATAACCCTAAATTGATCTACACATGCATACCTGGATTTTGGCCCTCTTACTAGTATTTTTTGCCAAAGCACTGTTGAGTTGCTCTTCTTAAAAACCATTTTTTTGAATATTTATGCGCCCTGCACCACTACTTCCCACGTACATATGCTTGATGCAACCCTACAAATCGTGTACATACGCTTTTTTCACCCCTACAACTCACGTACATACGCATGTTACACCATTAAAACCCGCGTATACTTGCAAAAGTTGTAAAAAATAAAAAGTTGCAAGGAATTCGTTGAGATTACAGGCTATTGGGTAGTTTCTGAACTAATCCACCTACTATAGCCCGTCACCCAACCGAATAACCATCCTTTTCCCATATAAAAGGAGGTGTTGGGGTCTCATTTTACATCTAGACATAAAAACGGTGAAACTCTGCCTATTTCATATCCCCTCCTTTCCCAAGTTATTGCAGCCCTTTTGTGAGAATTGCCTCAACATTTCCCTATTAGCCCTTATTCCTCCATCAAAACCCATTTACTTCCAAAGAAGATATCAAAAGATTGAGAGGAGAATCCATACAAAGGTGCACTTGGATCTTGGTGAAGAGCAACCCAGACCAGGTTCGTGGAGCAGTAGCTGGATTTGATTGTAAAGGTAAAATCATTGAGTTATTAATAAAAGAATTACTTTTCCTGTTCCCAATCATGGTGTATTGAATGCTTTTATTAGTTTATGTTTTGACGTTCTAACATATAACCCTAATTTGTATATGGAATAACATGCTTATTGTTTTTTTTTTGTTAATCTTTGGATGCAGGCCAACCCTGGGAGGAGGTGTGTAGTCAACAAATCTTCCAAGCGCTAGGGGATCATCATCAGATGCGGAGCGAGGTATAGTTACCCAATCTCCCTCATCTTTGTTTTTCTTGTATGAGTTTTGGTATGTTTGGGGTAGTTTAGAGAAGTAGTTGACTTTTAGACGGTTAATTGATCTGCCTACATTCTGAACCCTTGTGTAGTCATATGGGGGGTTTTCCCTCTAGCAGAACTGGCGACCATATTGGGGAAGCCTCTAGAGTTTTAGGGGATTTTCGAGTTGTCTGATTGGTTTTTTTTCCTTTCGAATTTTTGTTGAGTCTTCTGAGTCTTTTAAGGGATCTTGATCAACTTCAGGTGTCATACCAGTTATCCCTTCCCTATAAGACTATCTAATTTCTTTATTTTTTGAAGAAGTATAGAGGTGTATGCATCCTACTTTGGGAAAACCAGCGTACATATGCATCCTTCTAAGAAAACAACCTGCATACATACGTAGGCTGCTAAAACAACAATAGTGTACCTAGTTCAAGAATTTGTTTTTTAAAAAGAGGTAGTCAAACTCTTTCCTGATTGAGGTTTATACTTCTCAGGGTTTCTTGATATAGTTTAGAGTCTCTTTTTTTACAACCATAGCTCAGGTTAGATTTCAGTTTAATTTTATTTTTGAAGTTTCTTGTGTTTACTTCTGAAAGGGTTCTGACCGAGTATTTGAGTGATTGATCTTCCTGTTTGGTTTCTTTCATGATTCCATGCAATCTGCAGTAGGCCAAAGATATGTGTTAGTCTTGTCTTCTTGTTCTTTTTACCCCTTTTGTTTTCTTTGAAAAAAGAGAAAAAAGTATTTATTTCAGTTTTTTTGTTTGAATCATTTTCAAAAAAAAAAAAGCATTTTTCATTTTCAGTTTGGTAAAGTAGTTGGAGTTAGTTATTTTACTAGAAAGGAAAAAGTGTTATGTTTTTAAAGTTCATTACTGATTTCTTGAAACTTAAGTAGCCTGTATTTAAGCGAAATTTCATTTTAGGTATTCTTTTTAAAGATCTTGAAAAAAGTTAGTTACAAAAAATTTGGTTACAAAGAGTTAGTTGTAAATCTTTACTTTTGACTAGAAGTAATTTTTCTTTCAAAGTTTCACATTTTCCTCCTCTTTTTGTCTCTCATAACATCACTAGTTTCATCGCCATATACTTTGAGTTAATCAAGACATTAAAACGAATGCTAAAATGAAAATTAATTATACTTTTATGTTTGTAGGGTCAACCAGCTAGTTTAGGGTTAGGGCCTTGAATTAGGTTGGAGAGGAAACTCTTCAAGGTCGTTAAACAAACATTGGATTCAAAGATAGGGAGTGTTAAATTCCAATGACGTGAAATTTATCTGGGACCCCCCTCTAACACAAGGTATAAACACGAGGTCACGTGAGGAAGGGCAGCAGAGATAACCCCTCCAAAACCAGACTAAACGTAGTGGGGAATGCATATTGAGGATCTGTCATGGGAATATTATTGACTGCATTTTCCTATGGAGCGTCGTGGACCTCGAATCCGTTCGAGATCCTCCATTGTCTTCTGGACCACTTGATTTTAATACCCTCGGTAGGTCTCAGACTTTTTATCCTGCTCATTGTGATCCTCCTGATTGTCGACTATACCCACTTGATGATTGTTTGCGAGCTGGAAACTTAGTTGCCCATTTTCTAGGGACTTACACAGGTGAATACAGGGGGTATACCGCGGTACCTAGGGAAGACGTCGGGTCACACTTTGTAGAGTATACCCGAAGGGTGCTTCTTTGTTCGAGTTTCACTTGCACCGGTAACTTTCTATAGTGTTGGCTAGCGTAACTATTCTTCCAACTAGATAGTGGTTTGCTTGATTTATCTTATAGGAATTTTTCTACAAAATGTGCCCTCGGCACATAAAAGTCTGGCCTATGTAAGATCGGGGCCTATCGACCCTACCATAGTGAACAACAATGATGGAAAAACGTTGGAAAAGTAGGACCCAAGTCTGTGTCACCCCCACTACATGAGGTTGCATGGAAGGCGGGAGATCCTCGATCTCAGCCATAAGAAATATATGAGTGAGCACGGTGAGGTTGCACTCCACCCGACTCAATACTCTCTTAGCCTCACCGACTAGAGGCCCCCCTATGACTACTGGTCCACCGACTGTTGGCGGTCCCATCTCTAGTCGAGGACGTCATCGAGTCCTCATGAATTCCATCGGGTGCACTGGTCCCACATATGTACATAACAGATACGTAAAATTCAGTACTCTGACACATATAAAAATGATATATATAAAAGTAATTAAAAATTAAATAACTTTAAAAACATTTACCTAGCTCTCCTCGCTCGTCTCTGGGAGGTACGGGCATGTTCAGATCCCTAGAGAAGTTTATTCTAGCATAGGGTTAGTCCTCTATAGCTGTAATATATCGTTCCCATCAGTCAAAGAATTTTTTGTCGAAGAACTCTATGGTCCTCCCTCCCCCCTGTCATGGTAGCAGTGTTGCCCATCTACATATTGCTAGGAAGGAGTCCATATGCCCCCGTACAGTCTCTCTGGGACTTATATTGGGCACTCTCTCGAAGAAGAACAAGCATAGGATGGTTCCAAAACTGAAGTTCTTGTTGCTATGATCTCAACACTCTGTCAACTTCCTCTTCACGCATATGAGCATGGTCATGCTCCAGTCGAAAATATGTTCCTCCATGCACTGAATATCACAATGCATGTGCGCTTGGGAGGCCTGGTGAAGGGTCGTAAATCCAGTAATCCTCCCAATGAGTAGTGGGATCACCCTCAGTGACAAGATGGTGATCTTGTGAATGGGAACTTGAGAACCTACCTTCTCAGTGTTGCTCTCATAGTACATCCTGATGTAGTCTTCAATGTTGAAAGGCTCAGGGGGAAAGGTGCACAGATTGACTGGTTCTCCTCTCCTCAAGAGGCCAGTCAATGAATGCCCTTCTATCTTGAATGCCTCTACATCTGGATGTCAGTAGTCAACTAGGGCATTGATTATCCTAGTTTGTTTCCTCATAAATGGACATTGGAAGAACTTCCACAACCCACATTGTTTCAATGTGGCAATGGCAACAAGGTCCTCATCAACCAGTATATTAATATCCTCGTGTTCCCTCTCCCTCTAGTGTACATACATCCTATTCCATGGAAGTCCAAAAGGGATTTAGCTCTTGATTTCTTATTTTTTTCAATCCTTTTGAGGGTGTACGTAGACTCTTTTGGCCACAGTCGTGTATGTACACTGGAAGATTGTTTTCTGCCTACATATATATGTAGGATTTCCTTGGACAACCCATGTACATGCAGGGCCGCCCTTTTTAGGGGAGCATGCCCCCTCAAAAACAAAAACAAATGCAAAAAGCAAGAATGGAAATGTACGAGGGATGAGTTTGTACTTACTTGGTCTAAGAGGAAGTTCGTTTCATCCTCAGAAGCTCCCAGAATCAACTTCTTTAGCAAAGGGGATTTTTTACCCTTTGGTCAATTTTCAAAATGCAATGGTGAAAATGAGCTGTCAACTTCTATTTATAGACTTTTTTGACCCCCTTTGTCATTTTTTCTGGCTTCAAAATCATTTAATTCCATTCTCAAGTTTCTTATGGGATGTTACGATACACTTTTCTTTGGTTTGGTGACTTTTTGGGAGATGGGTCACTTTCAAGGTCCTTTGGTAAAAGTTGTTTTTTCCAACTTTTTGCATATAAGTTAGGATTTCACCCCCATTTCCTGCATGTTGTTGTCTTTTCCACTTTTCCATAGGATCGATCCCACCGAAGTGTGACACAGAACCGTCATTGTTGCATTAGAAGTGTCGTGATTAGGTGGTAGAGCCTACCTTTACATGGATGCCCTAGATAGATCCTTGATTTCATTTTGGCATCCATGCTATCTGTAATAGATATAGGCTCAAGAGTCCTTGTTAGTCCTGTCATGATTACGAGATTGAGCCTCATTCATCTGATGTACCATAATTATTGGCCTCACCCTTGGGACTCCAAAAATGAGCACGCTTTGTTTTCTTTCAAGCTCACTTTGAAATATGAAAACAACATCCGATGAGATTGCATTTATGATTTTCGATCTTGTCTGGATTAACTGAGAAAAGTAACCTTTTGGAGTATTCTTTAAGCCCTTTTTAGACTCTCTAAACATGAAAATATTTTTGAGCAATATGTTTTCCCTACACGCTTGCCAAACTCAAATTTGAAGGAACATTTGTCCGACGCTAGGTTACCCCTTTTTCAGTCTAGATCGTCAATTGTACGAACAAAGGTATACTCTAGGAACTTCGGTTTGCTAGAAGAGTATTCTCAGGTATAAGTTTAACCCTTTTTCGGGTGTGAGGGACTAAATTTACAAAAAAGGAACATTCTCCTCAGTTGTGGTTTATCACCTTTTTCGGGCCTTGGAGATTACTTACAAAAAAGAAACCCACATGGAGTCCATAGTTAAGCTCTTTTCAGACTCCCTAAAATTGAAAATATCGTCGAGTGACATTGTTCCTTTGCACTCGTTAAATTGGTCTAGAAGAACATCTACTGGCATGAGTTTACCCCTTTTTCCGACCTATGGATTATAGAGGAAAAAGGTACACCTCGGGAGATTCATCTCACCGAGAGAGTTCTCCTTGGTAACTTTTATACTTTTTCGAGCTAAGGGGACTGAAATAAGAAAAATGGTGTGAATCCATAGTCAAGCTCTTTTCAAACTCCTTAAAATTGAAAATATTGCTGAGTGATATTGTATTTGTCACACTCGTTAAAATGGTTTTGAATAGACGTATTTTCAATGCCAGTTTACCCCTTTTTCGAACTGACTAGACTATATCTGAAAAAGGTACTCCTTGGAGTCTTCTTTTACGTTTTTTCAGACTCTCTAATCATGAAAAAACTATTGAGCTTACCTTCTCTAGGCTCGTTAAAAATTACATTTAAGGGGGTTTCATTATGTCTTGTTAACCGCATTTTCATCTCTGTGTCTTTGGCCTAATGTCATCTCCACCAGCTACTGTCGATCCACCTCTGGTCGAGGACTTCATCGAGTCCTCATGAAGTCAGTCAGGTGCACTGGTCCCACATATGTACATAACAGATACGTAAAATTCAGTACTCTGATGTATATAAAAATGATATATATAAAAGAAATTAAACACTAAATAACTTTTAAAACATGTACCTAGCTCTCCTCGCTCCTCTATGGGAGGTATGGGCATGTTCAGATCCCTAGATAAGTTTATTCTAGCATAGGGGTATTCCTCTATAGTTGGAATATGTCGTGCCCACCATTCAAAGAATTTGTCGTCGAAGGCCTTTATGGTCCTCCCTCCCCCCTGTCATGGCAGCAATGCTTCCCATCTACATACTACTGGGAACGAAGCCACATGCCCTCGTACAATTTCTCTGGGACTTAGACTGGGTAGCCTCTCAAAGAAGAATGAGCATAGGATGGTTCCAAACCTGAAGTTCTTGTTGCTATGCTCTCGACACTCTGTCAACGGCCTCTTCATGCATGTGAGCATGATCGTACTCCAGTCGAAAATATGTTCCTCCAGGCACTGAATAGCACAATGCATGTGCACCCGGTAGGCCTGGTGAAGGGTCACGAATCTAGTAATCCTCCCAATGAGTAGTAGGATCACCCTTAGTGACAAGATGGTGATCTTGTGAATGGAAACTTGACAAACTACCTTCTCAGTGTTCGCCTCATAGTACATCCTGATGTAGTCTTCAAAGTTGAAAGGTCCTGGGGGAAAGGTGTGCAGATTGAATGGTTCCCCTCTCCTTGAGAGGCCAGTCAACAAATGCCCATCTATCATGAATGTCTCTACATCTAGATGCCAATAGTCAACCAGGGAATTCAGTATCCTGGGTTGTTCCCTCATAAATAGACATCAGAAGAAATTTTGAAACCCACATTGTTTTAATGCGGCAATGGAAACAAGGTCCTCATCAACCAATATATCAATATCCTTGTGTTGCCTCTCCCTCCAGTGGACATACATCCTATTCCATGGCAGTTCAAAAGGGAGTTAGCTCTTGCTTTATTATTTTTTTCAAGCCTTTTGAGGGTGTATGTGGGTTGTTTTGGCCACAGTCGTGTATGTACACTGGAATATTGTTTTCTATCTACATACGTACGTATTCTATCCTTGGAAAACCCATGTACACACAGGGCCACCCTTTTTGGGCGAGTTTTCCCGCTCAAAAACAAAAATAAATGCAAAAAGGAAGAATGGAAATGCAGGAGGGATGAGGTTTTACTTACTTGGTCCAAGCGGAAGTTCATTTTGTCCTCTAAAGCTCCCAGAATCAACTTCTTTAGCAAAGGGGATGTTTTACCTTTTGGTCAATTTTCAAAATGCAATGGTGAAAATGAGCTATCAACTTCTATTTATAGACTTTTTTGGCCCTTTTTGCCACTTTTTTTACACCCTTTGTCGTTTTTTCTAGCTTGGAAATCATTTAATTCCATTCTCGAGTTTCTTATGGGATGTTACGATACATTTTTCTTTGGTTTGGTGACTTTTTTGGATATGGGTCACTTTCAAGGTCCTTTGGTAAAAGTTGTTTTTTCCAACTTTTTTCATATAAGTTAGGATTTCACCCCCATTTCCTGCATCTCGTTGTCTTTTCCACTTTTCCATAGGATCGATTTCATCGAAGTGCGACACAGAACCATCATTGTTGCTTTAGAAGTGTCGTCATTAGGTGTTAGAGCATACCTTTACATGGATTCCTTAGATATATCCTTGATTGCATTTTGGCCTCCATTCTATCTGTAATGGCTATAGGCTCAAGAGTCCTTGTTAGTCCTGTTATGATTACGAGATTGAGCCTCATTCGTTTGATGTACCATCACTCTTGGACTCACCCTTGGGACTCCCAAAATAAGCATGCTTTGTTGTCTTTCAACCTCACTTTGAAATACGAAAACAACATCCAATGAGACTGCATTTATGTTTAACTGAGAAAATTAACCTTCTAGAGTCTTCTTTAAGCCCTTTTCAAACTCTCTAAACATGAAAATATTTTTGAGCGATCGTGTTTCCCTTCACGCTCGCCAAACTCAAATTTGAAGGCATGTTTGTCCGGCGGTAGGTTACCCCTTTTTCAGTTTGGATGGTCAATTGTACGAACAAAGGTATATTCTAGGAACTTTGGTTCACTAGAAGAGTATTCCTAGGTATAAGTTTAACCCTTTTTCGGGAGTGAGGGACTAAATTTACAAAAAAGAAACATTCTCCTCGGTTGTGGTTTATCAAATTTTTCGAGCCTTGGAGATTACTTATGAAAAAGGAACCCCCACAGAGTCCATAGTTAAGCTCTTTTCAGACTCCCTAAAATTGAAAAGATCGTCAAGTGACCTTGTTCCTTCACACTCATTAAATTGGTCCAGAAGAACATCTACTGGCATGAGTTTACCCCTTTTTTCGACCTATGGATTATGGAGGAAAAAGGTACGGATCGAGAGATTTGTTGGGTATGTGTTATATTCTTTTCATGTGTGTGTGTGGGCACATCAGATACAACAATTATGTCTGACTATCCCTCTCACTAGTGTTATGTCGTGTGTGCTAGACGCTTTCCTAGGGGGGTCCCATGGGGGGGCAGGTATTCCCCCCCTGGTTACGTGTAGCATTCAGCAATGAGCGGTAGCCCGGGGCCGACGGGGTTGGGGGCAACGCCCCGAAATTTGTTTTTGGGCAGTTTTTTCTATTTTTAGCAGATTTTGCTATTTTTAGCGGTTTTGTAAATTAATCTCGAATTAGGGATTAGGGTTTTGGTATCTATAGAATACCTAAAACCATCGTATATATTGTATGGTGAATGGTGAAATTCGATATAATGAATATAAGAAAGGTTTTCCCGGTTGAGGGTTTTCGGTATAAAATCTCTGTGTACTCTCTGTATGAGCCATTGATTAATTTATGTCTTGCTTAAGAATCTATATGCATTGCTTTACTTCACAGGTTTAAAACTTACATGTGGTATCAGAGCTCATTTTTGGCTTCAGAGGGACGTATTTGTTGTTGAGGGTTTGGCTCGGTCTCGATAGATCAAGTTTATCTTGGGTCTGTGATAAATCTGGGTTTAGTGGGAGATTTTGCAGTGGAGNTTGTAGACAAAGAACAATGGATCGTTGTGGATCCTGGTACATAGCCTACTGGTACACCGTCTACTAACACACAGGCTACTGGTACACAAACTACTAGTACATCAGCTATTGATATGTCAAAGGAAGATTGGGATAAGTTGGACATAAGAGAAAGGAGTACTATTCGACTCTTCCTGGCAGATTCAGTGTTGTTGAATGTCTCAGGAGAATCTACAGCCAAGGAACTATGGGATAAGTTGGGGAATTTGTATCAATCAAAGTCCCTGGTAAACAAGTTGTTTCTTCGAAAGAAGTTGTATCATCTTAGGATGGAAGATGGAGATTCTGTGACAAAACATCTAAATGCCTTTAATACTCTGGTAAGTCAACTTAGCTCTGTTAATATTATGATTGCAGAAGAAGATAAGTGTATTACTTTGTTATGTTCTTTGCTAGACTCTTGGGATAATCTGGTTGTATCAATAGGTAGTATCACTCAATCTACATTGAAGTATGAGGATGTAGTTGCATCCTTGTTATCTGAAGAGATGAGACGAAAAAGCATGGATGGTCACAACACAGATGCTTTATTTGTAAGAGGGTGTACCCAAGGCAAGAACCCTAGTAAGCCTTCGAGGTGGAGATCTAAATCTACAGGCAGATCTAAGTCTCTAGGAAAATCTTTGAGGAAATGTTGGAAGTGTGGTAAAACAGGGCATTATAAGAAAGATTGCAAGTCTAAGAAGGTTGAAAAACCAAAGGGATCTGATCGTACCTCTTCCACAGAGGTGAAAACCTCCACTGAAGAAGGAGGTGATGTTTACCTAGCATCTACAAGTACACATGCAGACCGTGATGTATGGTTGGTCGACTTGGGTGCGTCATACCATATGACTCCTCACAGGGAGTGGTTCTCTGAATATGAAAAATATGATGGTGGGGATGTATTCCTAGGAGATGATTCAACAAAAAAAATCTTGGGACATGGAAGAGTTAAGTTGTTTCTAAACGATGGAAGGATTAGAACTCTCCCTGGGGTTCTACACATTCCAAAACTAGCCAGGAGCCTAATATCTGTAAGCAAGTTGGGTGATGCAGGAGTGAAAACTGTATTTGAAAAGAACACTTGCAAAATGGTACGAGGAGCATGGTGTTGATGAGGGGAGTTCATTGTGGAACTCTGTACAAGTTGTTGGGAAGCACTTATACAAATGGGTGTAGCAGTTATGTTGTCCCTGAGCAGAGAAATGAAGGAGACAAGACCAATACTATCCTAGAAAAGAAGACCATGATGTGGCATCAAAGACTAGGGCATATTGGAGAAAAGGGCCTTTGAACACTACATAGTAAAGGTATGGTTGAAGGTATGTCTAATTGCACTCTAGGTTTTGATTTCTGTGAACATTTCATATATAGTAAACAAAATCGAGTAATATTCCCATCTCGTGCTACAAGAGCAAAGGGGATCTTAGAGTTGATACACAGTGATGTGTTTGGACCTATTCTTGTTCCATCCCTAGGTAAATCTGTGTATTATGTTTCATTCATAGATGATTTTTCAAGGAACACATGGATTTATTTTCTTAGAAAGAAATCTAAGGTATTTGATAAATTTAAAGAGTTTAAGGATCTGGTAGAAAATCAGATAGAGAAGAAAATAAAGGTATTGAGATCAGATAATGGTGGAGAATTCTGCATAAATGAATTCGAAGAATTCTGTAAGAAGTGTGGTATAGCAAGGCAGAAGACTACTCCATACACTCCT
>JASDQU010014392.1:29056-44564 GCA_032191745.1 Picea mariana
AAACACATTTTTAAAAATAGAATAAATAATAATATGAGAGAATAGGAGTACACATGAAATAGAATATTGAGTCAACCTACCACTAGTCTAACTAGAAGAAGACTCATAATCCAACTCTAAATAAGATCTAGTTAGGAGACACTCATTAAATGAAAATTTGGGGAACAAAGGGACAACTAAGAGCGAAAATAAAAACACATTGGGGGATGTGGGGAAATTTGTCTTTTTAAATAAAATAAAAAGAGTAATTACTTGTGCAACTTAAGGAGAATGTGACAAGTGTGTGGGTGAATAATCCTAATTAAATTAAATTAAAAAATTAATTATTTGTGCATGAGAACATGCATCAAGGGATCAAATTCTATAAAACAAATTGGTGTAGAAGGGAAATGGACCTCACTTATTATTGGTAATGTTATGCTATCAAAATTTTGTGGACTCTGTTTTACTTGTGAGAGTTGGGATACCAAGCTTGTGGAAAGAGTGGAAGCTCTTCCTTGCGAGGAAAGCCTTGGAGCTATTGGTTGTTGGTTTCTTGCGTGTGGCCCCTTTGCAGCTCAGGGGGATAAGGGGGAAGAACAATACCCCTAGCGTTGGCTGGGAGGTACCAATAAAGTTTCAGTGATTAGCAAGCAGGAGTACAGAAGGAGTGCAAGTATTTGAAAGATATCTTCAAATCTCAATCTTCATTGGTTGCGGTATTTTATTATGAATTTTTATATTGTCAAAGAGTATTGTATCTATCGTATTGTATCTATATATCAAAGTTGTATAGTATCTAGGGAAAAAAAAAAAAAAAACTTATAGGTTCATGGAGGACTCAATGTGTTATTTAGCAATTGAATATTCTAGATCCGTTGCAAATTGTTTACAGTTTAGAAATTGAAATTCATAAAGTGATGCAAAATTTAATTGCATCTCTTGAAATTAAAAATGTGTAGGATTGTTGTAAATTAAATGGAAATCTAGAAAATGTAGAACTTATGGGGCATTATAAAATTTTATGTGAAAATCTGGAATTTAGAATTTTTAGGGTCGTCGCAAAGGTATTTTACAATCCCAAGTTATAACTTATATGATCGTTGTTTAAATTTGCAAATTCTAAATTAGAAGTTTGTATGGTCTCTTTATATCTTATTTCATTTCAAAAAGTGGAATTTGTTGGGTCTTGCGATAACACTACCTTGTAGCCCAGGGATTTTAAGAATATATATATATATATATATATATATATATATATATATATTTGTTCACTGTCACTCATTGCAAATATGAACTTAGAATTCCCCTTGGTTATGATATATATTTTATCCATTAGGAATGTGCTAATATCGTTGTCATTATAGTTGTGTTATGGAAACGAATATTGAAAATTATCTACAAACCAGTAGTGTGCGTAGAGTAAATAAAGAAGTTAGATTTAGGGACATGTAGAAGGCCACGTCGCGTTGACATAAATTGTTATATAACAAGTTTAAACCTATTGTATTCATTTAACGCCGAGATAACATATCCTTGATTTGGGTGCTTGTTATACAAGTTTAATTTGAAATAGAGTAAAGTTGAAATGGATGTAATTTAGTGGTTTTAATGATACTTAATATTCGGTAATATTTGATATCATTGTTTGTTGAATATATTATTAAAGGATATAATTACTATGTGTTAAGAATAATAAACATGTGATGAAATATGTATAAAGAATACATTTCAACATCTACGTTTATATATGTCCTTGTTATAGAATTTATATTATGAGAACCCTTCTATAGGTATGATAATGAATTATTACATTACACTTAGGATATGGATGAAAAGAATTTAAGGATGTTCTATTGAATTTTCATTGGGTCAATAATACATCAATTAATAATATTATTGAAAAAGGCTTTTAAAAATTAATAATTTGTATTTAAAGAAATTAAAATTAATCCTTAAATAATCATTTATGAAAGGAGACTTTAGGGTCTTAGGAATGGAAGCAATAATATAAACTTTAGCTATAATAAATTAATTAATTAGTAAAGGAATTGTGAAAGATTAAACATTAATGGGTTTATTAATGTAATCTTTTGTTTATTGGTTGACATTATTGTGGAATTGAGAAACTATGGATCTTAAATCATGATAATAATTAAGCAATGAATATTTGAATTTTCGGAAATGTATCACCTATGCCTCTAATATTGCTTAAGTTCGAGTTGTGAAAATATTTTTAAGTGGTGCGATGATTTTTTCTTGTAATTTTGTTATGTCACCAGTAGATATTTAGACTCATTATGGTCTGTTAAATAGATCATAATATATTGAATTGTTCAATTCTTTGAGCAAGAGATTTATTTTTAAATTATTTGTTATTGAAATCTAGGATTGTTTCCTATACTAGGATTAGATAAGGGAATTATATATCTCCTTGTTCCTCAAAACAGTCGCCAGTCCTGAGACCTTTAATGGTAAAAAAAAAACGAATGAATCTTGGGCTTGAGCATTGATTATGTGTCTTGGATGTCCTAACCTTACAGGGTAGGTTGGAGGGTACATATATTTGT
Organism: Picea mariana; assembly: GCA_032191745.1. Taxonomy (NCBI): domain Eukaryota; kingdom Viridiplantae; phylum Streptophyta; class Pinopsida; order Pinales; family Pinaceae; genus Picea; species Picea mariana. Next base: position 31,606 of record JASDQU010014392.1, read on the forward strand.
TATATTTATGTGATATGATTGAGTTATTAGTGATAGTGATGATGTGTCTATTTCTTATCGTATAATGATGTGGATGAGAATAGAATGTGTATACATTGATGTATGTTATTTTTCACTTATCCCTTGTTCAATATGATGTTTCAAAAAAAAAAACTATTGCTACTGTACTCACTTACATTTATGTCATAACAGAGGGGTCATTATAGGGAAAAATATTGGACTCAAAAATTTAAGTATATCATCAAAGTATTCATCAACAATATGCATTGAAAAGTGTTGTGCATCAGGAAAAGTTTCCTCCAAGATGCTTGGTTCCTCTCCATTGGTTATCCTGGATAGATGATATGTCCCTACATTCAATCTTTCAGGTTTCACAACTACTTCAAAATCAAACTCTTGAAATAACAACAACCATCTACATATTCTCCCCCCCAAAACTGGCATGGTGATCAGTTATCTGAGAGTAGAGTGATCTGTGAACATCTTAAAATGTTTTCCTGATAAATAATGTCTCAACTTTTCATTGCATACACCATAGCCAAACCTTCTCTCTATGTTGTGTTTTAATTCTTCTCTGAATCTGAAAGTTTCCTACTTACAAATGTTATTGGATACTCTAAGTCACCTTCTCCTGGATGTGTTAATACTACTCCAAGTGATATTGAAGAGACATCCACATGAACATGGAACTCTTTTGACCAATCTAGAAACACCAGAATTGGTGTTGTCACCATTTTCTCCTTCAAGATGTACAAACTTTGTTGGCACTCCTCATTCCATTGAAACTTGATATCCTTCTTTAAAAATTTCTCCATGGGCAAAGTAATATGTGCATAGCTCCTTATAAACTTTATATAATAACCTACATGACCAAGTATAGCTATTAATTGGCACATTGACTTAGGTGGTGGTAAATTCACATTGACAACAATATTTGTAAGATCAACCAACAAACCCTATTTACACACCACATTCCCTAGAAAAAATCCAAATGGTGCATTGAATACACATTTATTAATTTTCAACGAGATTTGACACTGTCTACATATGTCTATCATCAATCTTAAAATTTCCACATGATCTTTTAATAATCTAAATATTGTCCAATTATCTCAATAAACCTCCAAAACTTGTGTATAAAATATTTAAATGCAGTTACCACTACTCTTGAAAAAATAGTCGGGGCATTCTTCAATCCAAAGGGAATCACTATGTACTGATATGACCCCCATTCTGTGGAAAATGTAGTCTTATGACCATCCGTTGGTGCTATCATGATCTGGTGATACCCTGAAAATCCATCAGTAAATGAGTATGCTTCTTATCCTCCTACATTCTCCAATACTTCATATGCAAATGGAGTAGGGAAGGGATCATGTAGATAGGAATCATTCAACTTCCACAAGTCTACATAGATCCTTGTTCCTCCTTGCTTCTTCTCGTGAACTACCATAGGGATAATCCGCTCAGATTCTTTAACAAGTTCTATTATACCAACCTCTAACATTTTATCAATCTCTACCTTCACTTTATTCTTATACACTAGATTCAACCTGTAGGGTCTCTGTCTTATTGGTATAACATATTGTCTCAAGGGGGTCTTCATTTCTCCAAGTTCTCCTGCTACCCATTTAATCTATAAAACCGTTGTTGGAAATAGATCACTACACTCATGCAATAATTTTTTTATTCTTTCCACTGTCTCGTTATCCCAATAGTCATGAATACTTGCAATCTTTGGATTCTCTTTTGTTTCAATATTCACCTTATTTATATTCAGTGGTGCAACACAATATTCTTACTATAACTTTGGGCCTTCTACTTCTCTTTCTCCTTCAGCTTCTGTTACATGAATATCATGTGGGTTTCCTTCTATTGGGTCATCTTCTGCGAGGTGGTAAGAATGTAGCAATTGTCAGACTGTTTTTTGACTTTGGTTCTAATAAGTTGTTAAAATTTCAATTTCAGGTTCTTCAAATATATTCACTTTTACCAACTGTATTTTTGTATCTATCTGTGGAAGCTTATGTTCAAATGCAAATTTGATCACAAAGTTCTACTGCAAATCTTCCAAATTTGTAGCTCCTCTACACAGTTCCAATTTGGTATATCAATTCCTTGGGATGCCTTCTAATGTATGAATGAAGTGATGTGGTCATTCCTCTAGTGGTACCAATATCCATTGGATTATCCATATGTCTATTTGTTCTCTATATTTTCCTACTCCATCATATTTCTCCATATATATATTCTCTTGTTCTACACCAAATCTAATGTGCAACAATATTTTGCATTGATACCAATAATTGATCTTCTCTTTGCGATTACCCCACCAACGTGTAGGTGTTTCTTTCAAGGAAATTTCTAAAACTGGTAACCTTTTATTTTCCAAAAATTCCAACTCAAACTTTGTTAAAAATTCTTCTAAATCACTCTGACCATAAAAAGTTGGATTTTCTCTTACCTATGTGCCAACCCATCTAAGTGCATGCGTCATTATGGCGCATCTTCTGGTAGATATCTCATTTAAGAGTTGTCTGCAATTCTCCAGTCCTATGTCAGAATATGAAACACAAGAACTAATGCATCTCCAGCTAAGCATTCCATCTATTCTTGGGTTAATGCAATCTTCCTCGTGCATGGTAGTTCTATATAACTGGTTTATCTCATATGTGGTGAAGTTTTATATTTTTGGTACAACATGTATACCACTTTCTAAAGGATAGAATGGTGAAATGACTCTATACTCTCCTTATTCAAAAATATTTTACTTGGTCTTCAAGTTGATGATAGCATGATTGTCAAATGCTCAATACAATCCCAACAATGTTGGATAAGGTGTAGTATTATCCATTGTATCGATTGCCTCAAAATATTCCATAGTGAACACACCATCTAAATCCATTGTTATTCCTTTCAATCTACCAATTGGTATCAATCTATGTTGGTTTTCCAATTTCAGTTTAATAGGTCAATATCCTAGTGTAGGTTCCCCCGTGCATTCCCATGTTTTCTTGGGAAAAACATTTACTTCAGATCCCAAATCTAATATGATGTCACCCATGTTAAAGTATCCAATATTTTCATTCAATCTAAACTCCCTATTTGTTCTTGTCTTCCTATGGACATGATATAATTTCTTTTTCTCTAGCTGTATCTCTTCTCCATAATTGCATTTCTCTAACAAACCTTGTAACACTTGTAGAGATGTTTTATCATTCAATAACTTCAGGAAAGACCCCAAAATGTTTCTTAGATTATTTACTTGCTTGGAATGTTGATCTATATTGGTATCATAAAATAGATGAGGCATATCATATACTAGTACATCATCTCCTGGATTTGTACCTGAAGTAGAAGCAATATTCTCCTTAAAAATCTCTTATTTGTCATGCTTGAATGTCTCCTTTTTCTTGTGTGCATCAAAATTTTGTTGAGGTTTTGTATTCTTTCTCATCGAGTAGTGTTGGTCTTGATTCTTTTTGTTGCATATTATCTTGTTTTGGTTCCACCTCGAGTAACTATATTGATTTTTTCCCCATCATCTTCTCTAGTTTTCACAACAATCCATTGAACATTTTGATTGTTCTGATTCCTTTTCTCCTATATACTTGTCAAAAGTGTCAAAAAATCTTCTATATCATGATTTGTTGCGTGAAAGTACATGCATGTCATTGGTGGAAGTGGAAAATCCCTTGCATAATGTTTGGGTTGCTGACAATTGTGACAGGTTATTGGTGCTCTACCTCTTCCAAACACTCCTCTTCCATGACCTCCTCCTATGAAGCCTCCTTTGTTTCCTTAATTGTATGCACATGTTGTATTATATTGTGGTACCTGATTATATTAAGGCGGTGCTACAAATTGTTGCACGTTATTATACCGTTGCACAGGTCAACCTGTCATTGGTTCAACCTGCATCTTATAAGTATCTGAGGTCCTTTCTTTCATCATTTCCAAGGTTCTACAATCATTTTCCTCATGTCCTCCAGACTTGTATAAATTGCAGAATGTACACTTAGGAACTATTTGGTACCTTTTCATCATGGGACAATGATAGGGATCATGTCCATGTGTTTTAAATACTTCACACCATGGTCCTCTTGTAGGTAAATGATCCATAAATCCTTCTCCCAAATACTGTGAAAATGTTTGGCACTAATTTTTATGGTATCCTTTTGTTCTACATAAGGTACACCATACAACTTCCCTATTTTCCTTGCCTTTCTTTTGGTTCAACTAAAATGTCAAATTTTTGAGATCCTCTCTTGGCTCTTCTGCAGTTGGATCTGTATGTTTATATTGATTCTCCTCCAATTTTAAGGTTGCTTATAGAGCCTTAGCCTGAGTCTAGAACTTTTGTTGCCTCAATGGATATTTAAAATGCGGCAATAATGAATTAACAAATAGGTTCCTATGTTGCATTGTTGTGATAGGATACTTCAAATTACTTTTCAATCACTTGAACTTTTGGTCAATTTCCCAAACTAAATCTCCTAACTTTTGTTTGATTTCTATCATCTCATTCATATACTAATATTCTGAACTTGTTCGTTGAAGTTCATTGATTAATTTCTTCTTCACATCTGTGATGGTTGTAGGTTCTCCTTATGGATTGCTTACTGTGAGGCCCATATACCAGTCTAGTGCACGGTCTCTCAATGTGATAGCAAGTTGCACTACTTTTGTATCTTCATTCCTGATATATTTAGCTACCCAAATCTTTTCACAAACAAACAAATGCTTCTCTAGGTCCTCTAACCCTTCTCCATAAAACTATGATAATTGAATAGTCATATATTTTCCTGCCATTGTAAAATTTGTTGTATCGCCTCAACGCAGTGTAGATAATTGAATATTGTTAGATGAATATGTAATTCAACTTGAATTCCCACTGGTCCCATGTCATACTAAAATCCTTATGCTACTAATTCTTGGTTATATAACCTATTTTTTCTCTTCAGATGTCTTAGTCGCACATGTGGTTGTGGGTTCCATACTAATTTAGATTTGGAATGGAGAGCCTTATTCTTTGTTGTACCCTTGACCTTTAGTTTTTCTACCAAATGTGGTACACAAGATTTCTTCAATCTACCTCGTAGCATGAATATCCTCTACCTCTTCTTCATCACTATCCAAGCCCTCTCGCTTGGATACTATCATATTTTTTCTACTGATCTTATATTGGTAGGGTCTTTCGTTGCACTTCGTTCTCACTCTATCAATTATTTTCTTGATCTAATATTCATCCATCATAATGGGGTCCATTTCTTCCTTCTTTTGACCTGCATCCAGGTCCTTCTCCAGATCTCAGATCACCCTTAGTGGTTCACCCAATCTCCCCATGCCCACATAGTGATTTAGATGTATGACTCCATTGTCATCCCTCATTTATCATGCAATAATATCTTGATCAATGTGTAAAGTGATCTAATATACCTTCCTCTCGGTCCCTTCAAAATCTCCTTCTCTGCAGCAGTGTATGATTTTACAGTATTGACTGCAAACTCGGTAATAAATCCTGCAATAATGTTATCTAGCCAGACATCCACTTTGCACATGAATTTATTATTAAATCTTCTAGATGCGTAATATTCCCAGTAGTTCATTATACTGGTCTATCTTATTAGTTGGGTTGATTATCCTTCAATATCAATATCCAATCCTGCAACAACTTTGTAAAATAATAGAAAAATGATTCATGAATATCAATGAACACATACCTTTCCAAATATTAGTGCAAAGTATACTTAGTGCTTCTATTGTATTTACGTGCAAACTCAAGCTCTTTTTTTTCCAGCCATCACTCAATCTCTTGTTTAGTAGGGTTCCATGGTTTGAACATCCCCGTTTAATACTACATTCTCTTCACTATCCTTCTCAACAAGTCCCTTCCAATCTATTCTTATGATTTCTAGCTGGAAACAAAATCATTTCTTGGATTGTTTGGGATGACTCAGATTCTACTTTAGTTTTTCAACAAAACCCTTCAAACCATCAACCCTTCTGGAGACCAAAAGGAAACACTTCACACAAGTGCAAAATGTAGTCTCACCCAAGATGGCTTATGGGTGACTGCAGAACCCAAATGTTTGCAATCATGGAAGGGATGTTTCTTTGGGGATGATATACCATTTTTCTACTTCACCATTCATTAGATCCGTTATTCTAACACAAAATTAAATCCATATATACCATTTTGGAATCATATTCCTTCATTAATCTTCATTCTGTAGTAAATATCTATTGCACATTGCATTTACTTCTATCAAATCCATTTATTAAGCATAATAAAAAAGAAACAAAGAAAACAATCCACACATACACAGAAGTTTTTACCTTGGTTCACCCCCCCTAGGCTATGTCCACAAATATATGGAATTATTTTTTCTTTTATTCATCTTCATCAAAGTTATAGCATTGTGTGCATTACAATTGTTATAGCACTATGTGCATTACTACTGATGCTAACAAGGTTGCACTAAGCTCTACATCTTGCGACCTTACCCTCAATTACAATGCATATCTCTATTAGCTCCACAACTCTCAACCAAAACTAACAACTCTCAAAAACTAAATCACTCAAAACATTCTCTCACCACTAGCATGACTCAATCTCCTCAGATCTCATAATAAATATTTATACTACGAAATTGCATTAAAACCCATTACAATAATGACCAAAACCATCACCCACTAAACTTAGGTGGATTACATTTTTCCACTTTCTAACTCCTTGCACGTGGTTGATCCGTGTCCTTCTTCCTTCCTTTGACTTTCCTAGTTCCTCGCACTGATTTTCCTTGATTTTCAACATGCACTCCTTTTCTAGTCTCTTTTCTAACTACCTTCATAAATTGTTGGACTTTTCCCCGAAAATGACTTGTGCCAACATATAACAAGAAAGATATTGACCAACCCAATGAAGCTATAAAATAAATTTTGAATAAATATTTGATACAACTAGTGAAGATGGCCACTGTAGTAGATGCCTACATCAAAATCCATAGAGATTTGAAGAGGGAAGTTGCTGACAGAATATATGATGGATAACTGAAAATAGAGAACATGAAGATGAATATAATTGAAGAGATAACCAAGTCATATGACTCATGGATCGCCTACAAGGATAAGATAGCTTTTGAGAATTCTAAATAGTTTTGAATTTATAAATATTGTGCATTGAATTGTAAATTGTATCTAAATTGTAGATAGGAAAAAAGTAGTTGAAGCGAAGAGATGTAACTATGATCTTCATAGTTATAAGATTTGAAGAGACTCTCTTATTCTGTAAAATAAATCTCCACGTAATAGAAACAAACTTTTTCCCATTGTAACAATGGTGATACTCATATCTCATGGAATAAAGGATAGAAGGAAATTTTTGTGACCATGGATGTGTGAGTTGTGTATGGGACTTCTCTACATGTACAATTGATTTATGATTTTCTTTAATGATATTTCATATGAAATATTTATGTATTTATTGTTTAAGCGACTTATTCTTTTTTGTTTACTTATGGATACAATTGTAATGTTGAAGGTGCAATATAGAACTCTTTATGATTTACATCAGTTTCATTATTGTTATAAAATATTTATTTTAACATGAAATATTTATGTAATGAAAAATAGTATTTGATACTATGTCTATCACCTTAAAAATTCTACGTAGGTTAGAATACTTAGTTTTGAATTTTTTTTTAATTAATTATATTTAGAATTAGAAAGAATCCTTTGGATGACAATTTATTCTCCTCCCCTATAATCAAATTATTAGTAGAAACTAGGTCCACATACTTGTCGAAACTTTCCATACCAAAGGACAGTGAGTCTAATTGCGACTCCCCATTGGGAATTTTCCCTTATTGATTCAGAGGGAATTTTGACTCGTCAAAAAGATTAGTCCTAGAAGGAGGGTCATCAAAATGAATGTCTAGTAAATATTTGTGTAACCTTAAACCTACCCGTTACAATATTCAAAGAAACCCCTCTCATCAAAGTTAGTCTCATAATCCTCTCCCTAACTAGATCCTACACCCACAACCAACTCTAGCGTATGCACTTTCCCAATGTTCGGGTCATTAGAGAGCATACCAACCCAATCCCACAACATCAAGTTCTACTAGTCTAAGCCCCATTGAAATTGACTAATTTCTTCATTGTTCTTGCATCATTACCTTAGCCATGAAGAAAAATCTTGTAACTGAACCAATTGAATACCCTCTACCTGAGAGACAAAGACAATCTAGACCACAAATGCCTATCAACATAAGTTCTCCAATCAACATTGGTAGTCCAACCACCATAACTCCTAATTATCAACTTTCTAAATTCCTTATAGGAGTAACTATTACTTATAAGTTAACTTTTGAAAATTATGTAACTCTTTGTTGTGGTGAACCACCACTTCCTCCTAATTCTCCTCTAGTCACCCCTAGAGATCCCTCTGAATGAGAACATTCTGAATAAGAATCTTCAAGAAGTCCCAAAATAAATATGGTGAATTCTAATGCAAACCAAATTATAATAAACCTTGGATCGTTGAAGATCTAGTTGTTGTTATAGGGGGGAATCACCCTTTAACCAAGCATCTTCAAAATCTTCTAACAATGTTTAACCCTCATAAGAAATATTTTATTGAGGATCATATTAAAAATTTCATGCTTGATGTAAAGTTGATGAATGTAGAACACAAAGATGTGGTTTGCAAACATTTTACTTATACTTTTGAAGGAAATGCCACTACTTGGTATTTTTATCTCAAACAAGGGTCAATTACAAGATGGAATTCATTTGAAACTACTTTCATAGAGAAATTTGGAGATTATAAAAATATGATAGTACTCGTTTTAGAATTATCTAGAATAAAAATGAATTTTAAAGAAAAATTTAAAAATTTTAGTCAAACGTTTTTATCATTGATAAATAAGATCACAAATACTTCAAACATGTTGAGGATGTATCTATCAAATTCTATACTTCATCTCTACCAGTCTCCATGGATATGTTTTTTAAGAGACTTGAGAAACATACCCTTGAAGATACATTTAAAGAGGCATTCAAGCTGGACAAATACATGCTTATATTAAAAGGAAACCTTGAGATTAACAGTGACCAAAGCACATCATCAAATACCAAGAAGAAAAATCCCCCAATCAAAGCTCTTCCTAAGAAAAAGGATCAAGATTCCATGGATATGGAGAGATTATAGAGGATTGAAGGAAACTTACTAAAGAGTGACCAAAGCACATCATCAAATACCAAGAAGAAAACTCCCCCAATCAAAGCTCTTCCTAAGAAAAAGGATCAAGATTCCATGGATATGGAGAGATTATAGAGGATTGAAGGAAACTTACTAAAGAGATTGTTGATTTGAAAAGGAATTATGGAGAAGGTTCATCCACTAGAAAATTCTTCAAATTTCCCTTCAATAATATTTCCCCTCCCACAAAAAATACTACTCCACCTACAGAGGGGATTAACACAAGATTTCATCAATATGTTTAAAGTTATATCCTATGGTGGTGAAGCCTCTTTATATGGGAAACATGAATAAGAGGGGGAAGAGGAAATAAAAAAGGAAGATAAATATGGGGATGTAAGAGAAACCTATGGACAAGAAGTAAATTCATTTTGGGAGGTTTCTTACAATTTATTTGGAGAAGATGAAGAAGATGGTACTGAAGAAGTGAATTTATCTCAGAATGCTTACAATACCAGAAGCAAAGGATTACCTACAACCTCATATTATGATTCCACTTCTAATATTGGGAAGAAATCATCAAACTCTCAAAAATCTACTTCCACTACAACAAATCATGCATCTTCCTCTATTTTTAATAACCTAGAGTATGATTTTGCTTAATATTTGAAGAAAACTAAGGCTAGTATTTCTCTATTTGATCTTTTGAAGTTACCAAACATACATGAAAATTTTATTAATACTTTGCAAGGATCATATTCAATTAAAATCAAAGATACTAATGTGGGATGAAGCAAAGAAAAGGAAAAATATTTCCATAATGTAGATTCTAGGATGAATGATGCTAAGAAGAAATATGTTTTTAACGATTCTTTGATTGGTAAGAGGTAAAAATATACCATTCCCCCTTTCTTATTGAGCTTTAAAGTTTTTAATAAAAATGTAAAAAATTGTGTGGTGGATTTGGGTGCATCATCAAATGTGATTCCCTATACATTATCTAAAAATTGAATGGTAAACCTAAGAAAAGTGATAGTCAAATTGTGCAATTAGATAGGTCAACTTTGAAGTTTATAGGAGAAGTCAAGAATGTCCTAATAATATTGGCCTATAACCAAAAATTACACCAACTCATTGACATTATTGTAGTGGACATTCCAGAAGCATATGGCCAGCTCTTAAGTAGAGACTAGTCAGAAAAATTGAATGGATATTTTTCTACCAACTCGACACATTTTTGCTTACCTAACAACGAAAAACATAAAAATATTAGGATATATCAAGAAAAATATATGAATCATATTATCACTAATATTAATGACCCTAATGAACCTACGATGTTCAATCATTAAATTATGGGGAGTTATTTCTTAGAGACTTTCTTTGGAGATTTTACTACTGATCTATCTTTTTTGGAGTAGGATATTTTGGATAAGTTTTGGGAATTGCGCAGAATCAGATTGCACGAAATTTTGGAAAAGGATCTCCATGCATGGAAAGAAGCTAGCGCATTATTAGGATTCAACGTGCAAGAAACGAGAGTTAGCTAGGAAGTTTTGGGGCAATTTTTCCACTTTGTAACCATGTTGTAACAAGATCAAACCTAATAGAAAACTATAAATATGTAATTGGTTTTGGGTAGAGAAAAGTCGAGTTTATGGAGAATATTGGAGAATAGAGATTTGAGGAGAACTTTGTGAGTAAGTTGAATATGAGTCGAGAGGTATCTTTGCATTGTAACATAGAACAACTAGGGAAAGTTTGTGTTGTAACTAAATATATATCTATGAGTGGAGTGTGCATGAATGCAATGGAGATTATGAATGAATGAATGAATAAGAAGTCATTCATTGTGGATGTAGCCCAGTTTGGGGCGACCACGTTAAAACCTTGTGTCTTGATGTGTTTCTTATGTGTGTCATGTTTCTAACAAATGTAATGGATGGTTAGTATAGATATATTTACTATTTGTGGCTATTGCACCATGATGATGAATGCTTAGTATTCTGAATATGTTATTAATATATGTTTTTATGATCTTACGCACTTAATTTAATGGTGAATGAATGAATTTTAAGTGGAGTAATGCCATGCATAAGGTATATTACATGATGATTAAAGGTTGGGTAATAGAAAATACACACACAAAAGATGAATGGATAATGCATAGTATGGTTATGTTGAATACCTCACTTCCCCTCATCACTATAGAAACTTGGTTCATGCAACCCCTCTAGATGCCTCTGGTGATACTTCACTTGCTTGCAGTTGATGTCGAAAGGTTCGGTGTCTAAGGGTTTTGCTGGTTTATTATTGTTGAACCTAACATCTACTGATTATGCACCAACAAATGGTTTCATTATCGGGACTAGGATATGTGAATGAGTGTCATGTGGAGGCCTATTAAGGAGGAAAATGGAGAATGGTGGAATACTAAGGAGATCGAGTTTGTAGTAGACTAGAATCAAAATTAACAGATCAACATAGAAGAATTGTTACAAAGGTATGTTTTTACAAATTTTCATGAAATTTTCTTTATTGACTTCCTGAATGTATTAGCAGAGTGGATATAGAGATTTATTAAATAGACCAAAAGATATCGAACTGTGGTTCCGAGGAATTGGAATCCTGAATCAATTTGACAAGTTGATACAGTAAGTAATAATACATCACACGTAGTTGATTACTGGTTGGATAATGTGTTGGGAGGTTGTGTTGCTGAATTTTCCATAGATTGTACTCAGTGGTACAATACTACTGAAAGACAAGTCTTCAAGGGACCGTGTGGGAGATACATGAAGTCAATATCTATGTGGATTAATATGCTTGTGTGTGACAAAGAAGTGATGACAATGTAATGTGATTGCTAAGCACCTTTGTGCACATAGTAGAATTGGGGGATGATCAGGGAATGATCTATGCGTAGAAATGTATGAAAGGAAGGAATGAGGAACAAACCTGATGAGGATGTCGAGTGAATAAGAGTTTGTGAAGAATGAAGAGATTGAAATATTGTGCAATGGTAAGATATTTAGACCGAATAAGAAGATGATTGTGGTTGAGAGAGAAGGGAAACACACTAAGGTTGAGGAAATAGACACGCGTGCAATACTTGAGATCGAAGGGAGTCTGTGCATAGAAGAAAATATATTTCATCTCAATAGAAGAGGATCCCACTCATATTGGACTCTGCATTGAATCCAAAACCCAATGTGCGTCGCCAAGAATTGAGGTAAGATTAGAAGTTTTGACAATTGTAGTTAGTGGTGGAAGTGATCACAGTAGTGGAATTAGTACGTCGAGTTAGAATCAATTAGTATTATGAGGAAAGACTACCACGCAGAACACAATGGCGGGGGTAGATCCCACCTTAAGTGTGCCTCTCTTTCAAAGGGACAATTCAAAAGATCCAAAGAAGAATCTTTAAAGACAGTAAATGGGAAAGAAATTCATCTTTGGCTACACATTACTTTCATTCTTTTAATATTTTAATGTGTAACATAAAGTGACTCTCCTATTGTGAAATCAATGTCATAATTGTACATTAATTTTAGGTGTTATCTTTAGAGATTTCTTTAGATTTATTATGTTATTTGTTTCTTTGTTTACAAAAAATTCCTTGTTGGGATCTTGTTATTTTCAGACCTTATCTTTAGTTGATTTCATTTTGATTTTTAAAAAATGCATTTATCCTTTTGTAAATATGTAAATACTTCTTGTAAATATTCTTTGCTTTTGTTTTCTATTTATTTTA